>JBBPRD010000276.1:0-16222 GCA_038092855.1 Boletus piedmontensis
GCGGGTGGGCAGTGGAGGCAGCAGAATTCTGGCCATCCTCTCAGGTCATTGGTTTTGATCTACTTGATCCCACCCGCTTGCGTGGCAATGCCGAACTACCGAGCAACGTACAATGGAAACAAGGCAATTTGTAAGTGTTCCCACCTGCTGAATGTCATCTACTGCTCACTAATTCACGCAGCATTAAATATAAGTTGCCGTTTCCAAAGAACATGTTTGATCTCGTGAGAATGGCTAACTTGTCGCTCTGTGTCCCCTGCGACCGATGGGGGCATGTCCTGTCAGAAGTCAGGAGAGTTCTGGCACAGGGCGGACGCCTCGAATTGATCGACGATTATCTCCACTTCCCGTACACCAAGTATCCACCACAGCCATCGGCGGATTCCCACGGCACCCCAAGCGTGCAGCGGCAGTCATCCTCATCATTCAACGACGACGACGACGACGACGTTGGGACCGAAGAGGATACAGACGCTGAACGGCGAGACGCTGATGCAGAAGAAGACGACGACGATTTCATGAGCACCAAGAGCCGTCTGTCCTCTCTCGTGGACACGGATGACTTACCCCCTCAACCCGCCTACGATGCGGTCGCTGAGTGGAATCAAAATGTAGACAATTCCAAGACCTTAGAGAAGCTCTTTGAAGACATGCTGTCGCGCAAGTTCTCCGTACATCCCCGGCCAAGCAAGCTCTTTGACAAGGTCATCGACAAGGTTTTTGGGCGGTACAACCAACGCAGACTCCACGAGTTCAATTTGTACCTAGCACTACCTCCAAGCCAGGACTCTGATGATTCTTCTATTGGAAGTTCGGAGGGCCAAGGTAGCGCTAGTCTCAAGAAAGCAGGCAAGGACTTCGCTAAGTGGGTGGCAAACGTTGAGTGGGATCATTACAAGGAGAAGGAAAAGAAACAACGCACGAAAAGCGACCATTCAAGTGAAGAAAGTCTGCCCAATCTATCCATAGTTCCTGACGTGATCGGTGCCAAAGTCGCCGGTTGCTTCAGAATGAAGCCTACTTCACCTCCGCCATCTCACTTCCACTCTACCCAATCTCCTGGTCTCATTCTTTGGCCCGCCACATTCATTCCTATAGCCCCTTTCGAGCTCGAAATGCACGCATGCAAACACGTACATTCACTTATCGGATGTAAGGCTGCGCTTACCGAGTTCTTACAAGATATTGCTCGAGAGCAGAAGCTGCCTTTTGACCAGCAAATGGTAGACGATCTTATTTGGGATTATGAGAGGTACGTGAACATGGCACCTGATTGCGCGATTAAGGGACTTAATATTTACTAGCTTCCGTCGAAAACGGTTTAATTGGCCATCAGAATGCCCTGATTCCCACCCAGAAGCACCTGCCTCAACGACACCCCGATCGAATACGTCCCGCAGCTCACTCGAGGCACCCCATCAATCACGTCCTCGCGCGGGCTCCGGAATCATGAGCGCTCCGCCTGACCCTCTATTCCCGCGTGAGAAACTCGACTTTGTACGCTCTATCAGGGTGTACAGCGCCACAAAACTCGACGAAGAAATCCACGTTTCATGACCGCCACGACCATCTGTCTCTGCATGATTGTTTGCTTCTGTTGTTTATTTATGCCCGTCCTTCTCATTGCTAAATGCCCGTCCCACTTGACAGGACTCCACGCTCTTTGCTGTCTGCATTGCATTGATTTGTTATCCTTGTGCTCATCATCATCATCATCACCATCATCATCATCCTTTCATGGTGTTTTCACTGCACCGATGTTGCATTAATTTTGCCTAGGCACTCACTTTCCTTCGCGATGGCTCAACTCTTTCTAGATTGCTTTATACCCTCATCCTCTGCATCTGCATGCCATTGGTCGCGTATAGTAGTCTGGTTCAAGCACACGCATGTTTGATTGTATTTTTACATTCATTGTAAGTAGTCTAATGAACACAATCATTTCATCCACCAGTGTCTGTGACGACGCCCGCTTCGGTTTGGCATCGTACGGATATATGAACGGAGTCCATTTGCAAGTCATCTCCCCTAAAGTGCAGGGGACTGAATCTACCCGAGACAACAGGGTCCCCGTCCAGGCGGGAATAGCGCTCACGAAAGTCGAGGATGAGTCTTGTACCGACGAGTACTTCGAGCAGCATGACGAACGGGACGCATATGTTCGCGTAGAGCTCCTGGAAATACGTAATAAAAAAAAGAGAGAGAAGAGAGTTGGCATGACAGCACATGTACACGGGATTGAGTCTGGAGAAACGACGTACGGTGACGCTCTGCCACAGACCCATGACGACGGCGCAGGCGACGAGGTTTCTACATCAACGGTTGACGTGAGTTTCGTTGTTGTCACGGTCTACGCAAACGTTCGTCGTGTACTCACACGAAGAAGTAACAGAGACTGTCGCGGGCCAAGATGCCCACAAACGAGTTTATTCGGAAGCAACCTTCGTCGCTGGCTTCCCTGTTGCGCCTCATGTTATCAACAAACATGCGTGCAGCCAAGAGAAAGAGAAAGAATTCGAAACAAAGGAAGGGGATGAAGATGTACACAAAATTGTTGTTAATACCAGAGAATGCACAAAACTGTTCTCCGGGAACAAAATTGTTGGATGCTAAATGTCCTGGCATGAAACCTAGAGGGAGATTGAAAAGAGGAATTTGGCGGACCTGAGAGAGTACTATGGGGCCCGATTTCCTGCCAGATTATGAATGCGATCGCGGCGATCTCACAAAAGAATAGCGAGAGCAAAAAGACCAAAATACGTCTGGATCGCCTATACATTGCGTATATGCGCAGCTGCATGATTGCTACGGGGAAAACGTCAGCTGCGCATAGGCTCCGTTAGCACGAAATCAAAGACCTTGTGTGGCCCACGAGTATGTTAGTGCGCCCCATGCACGAAACTTAAAAAGTCGTATACCTACCCCCACAGCTAATTTAAACCAAAGACTGGACCAATCAAGGATACGTACATCTAATCGAAAGGGAATGTTATGCAGGTCAGAACTTAGAATTTCAAACGCGTTCACGTACTCCTGGAAAATATTCAACAAACATGACGTTGGGCGAGAGATGCGATACTTACCTCTTCTGACATGGATATTGAAAAGCATACTGTTCCAACAGTCGAGTTGTAGTGGTCATTATGACGATAAAGCATGATAAAACTCACAACATAGGCCAGCTCTGGACAACGTACAGGCGCAACCATCAGACACGAAGACAACATTCAAACGCAGCGACATACACCAGAACAACATCGCCTAGGTATCGCTCCTAAGGAAAACATTAGTATTGAACTCTTCCGGGCTACTTTATTTTGCCTACTATCACGTATAACGCCGTTACGAGAGATGGAGGTTTCATCTGCGACAAAACATACTCGACACGGGTGCATGCACGCCATCGATGAGCTCACCCATATGAGTTCTACCTAATCCACCAGCTATGAGCAGCGTCTCAAAGTAACCTTGGTCAAGTCACTCACCTCGCGGCCGAGAGAGAGAGCTGTGTGCGAAGCAATGGTCGGAAAAATGCATCGATTTGGTGTAAGAGGGCAAGACTTACCGTGGTCGTACAACGCAGCGCTTGTGACGGCAACTGATGACAGTGGCGTTTGTTTCGAAAGACGCGAAGGTGACAAGAAAACCCACTTTGAACAGAGGCGTATAGATTGATGTCGGAAAAAGGTGTAGTACCTGGGGGGACCAGGCTCATCGTGAATGTATTCACCAAAGGTGGTGGGATTCAGCAACGAGTGCACCGATGCGGGTACGACATGTTCCCATACCGTCAACCTTTAACGAGGAGCTTGAGGGGAATTGCCGCACGCAGCAGGGCCCTCATTGCTTGTGGGTGGGGCGTCTCAAATGAATTGACCTAAAGAGGCCTAATTACGGCTAGGCTGATACCACTAGCATAAAAGCGGCAAACACGGAGACACGGACCAGAGATCAGTCCGAGTCGATTCGTTACGGATAGTACTTTTGCGGCCATCCTGCAACAGGCTGGCGTCTACCGCAATATACCCAGTTCAGAATGGGTGGAGACGGAATCCGGGCTTGACTCTCCAAGGCAAGCGAGCATTGCGGGTCTAGAGAGCACAGGGACTGCGTTCCATGAGTCATAACACGTACAGGTCCAGGCATATGCAGGTAACGTTGGGTCTCGCCCTAGAGCATGGAGATTAACTCGGGACTGCGATGCGCTCTGCAGAAGACCTGACCCCTGGGCGAATTGTGCGGTGATTTTTGGCTCTCCTTTTGCTGCCAAGATGCATAACGAAAGAGTTTGTTGAATGACATGTATTCTCACGGACTGAGCGGCTTTCGAGAAAAACCGAGCGTTGTGCTTGATTTCGGTCAGCCAGAGGTGCTGGCAGTGTGTTAGTTGGGGCGTGAGTCTACTTGAACATTCTACTATTCCATGACATGCCAGGTTGAACGCGCTGACTAAGTCATATCAGGGGCTTGGCCAGGGCACGCGTCTCCCAATGACTTACGGTCGGACGCGTCAGCACGTTACCGCAGCCCTACAAGAGATCTGCTGCTACACCCAGGGCAGAGTTTCCTCAATACCCCACTCTCTGAACTCGAGGATCTGTGCTTTCCTTCAACATGACCGACACGTTCGTCAAATCTTTCACTCATCTCAAAGATATGCCCAAGGCCGATCGTGCCTTGCCCATGTTGCGGCGCGTGGCCGCACTGGTGAAGCCCATCATGCGAAAGCACCGCTGGGTCCTTCCTACACTCGCCGAGTTCTTTCCTGATAGTCCAAATTTACTTGGTGAGTCCAAGCTTTCCTGATCAGTGCAAGATCATGCTGTAGATTGTGCTCAAGGGCGAGCGTCGTAGGACTAAGTGGGTGCCAAGTGCTCACCACGCTTCCGTCGTACTGAACTAGCCTCATCTTAGACATAAACGGTGGCGAGAATATCCTTTTGAGGCTACGTCCAGCCTGGGCTCCTGATACCTTTCTTGAGGAGGATGCCGTGGTGCGAATATTGTTACACGAGGTGAATTCTCCTCTGCAGTTTAGCAGACAGTCGGTTAACCTATAAGCTTTCCTTGTCAGCTCACACACAACGTGCATGGACCCCACGACGAGAAATTCTATAAGTTCCTCGCTGAACTCGAGGACGAGTATGATGCACTTCGGCGCTCTGGTTATGCTGGCGAGGGTTTCTTCTCACCCGGTCACAGATTGGGTGCCGGTGTCTCGCACGATCTTCCCCCACATCTCGCCCGGGTTCGGGCCCTAGAAGCCGCAGAAAGACGACGAAAGACAGAGATAATGACTAACGGTGGCGGCAGGCTCGGTGGGAGGTCCAGTGCACTTGAAAAGTTGAGCCCTCGTGAACTCGCGGCTCGTGTAAGTTTGTCTTTTTTTTTTTTTTTCCTCAAAATTCAGCAATGTCCCTCTTACGACTACTTCTCCAAGGCTGCCGAACGCAGGAGGCGAGATGAGGTGGTTTGTGGGTCAGGACCACTTGCATTGCGCGAAGCTGCTAAGGCTGCCAAAACAAGTGTGGCGGATAAGGCAGTGATTGACTTGACGAACGACGGTGACGGTGGCTCTACTACCCATTGCGCCTCGGGCTCACAGTTGGACTCTTCATGGCCGCAAGCTATCTCAGGGTCAAGTCGAGCAACGAACGCTCTGAATCCATCCGCTGACGGACAGTGGACTTGCCCCGTCTGCACCTTGATTAATGCAGACTTAGTTTTACAGTGTGACGCATGTCTTGCGGTGCGACCAATCGACCCTTCAGCCGGGTGGGCATGTGCGACATGCGGAGAGAGGGACATACCTCACGAATTCTGGTCTTGTCGCTTTTGTGGAGCCATCAAGAATCGCAGCTAGTTCTGTTGATGAATGATCATATTATGCTAACACATATCTCTGTTATACGTCGAGTGCTATTGTAGGTACTTAATTATACCGAAGATGAGTTTTAAGTTTTCTACTTGTAGGTGTGACCGTGAAAGCGCTCATGGCGTGAAATATCGCCGGAAAAGTCGGTCCAAGATGTCATGTATTGTGTATACATAGGACTTGGACTCTGTACGGCAATTCCGACGTTCAAACGTTCAGTTCAACGCCCAACTTGCGAGTGGAAGCGTTCCGATCGGAGAGTACCAGTGCGTTCTATCGTAATCCAAGAGAATGTCTCACATGCGCTGCTGACAATGTCACTGCCTGCTTCGTGCTGATAAGGTGGGCCCTGAGCGTGAACGTGCAACCACGAACGATTCGTCATCAGGGTCACGAGAGTATCGAGTTCTGGACTATCAACTCACCGGCGCTGATATTCTTACAACCAAGCTGACGTGTTGCTACCCGAGGTGACATCTGGGATGGAACTGCCTGACAAGGACCCGATTAACGATCCATATTGGTGTTATTGACATGCGTCGTATCCGGAAAGGAACTTGTGCGGCCGCTGAGTCAGAACCAGAGCTATTTACGCTCTGTCTTGACCATCAACCGTGGAGTGTGATCGATCAAATTATAGCATCCCTGAGTCGGTATCATCTTCAAGATGAGCTGCAAGCGCAACTCTGCAGTCAGAGATGAGTGGCCAACAAGGTACTCCCAAGGTCATGATTGTTCGTCATGAGGTGTAGATCCTGGATGGGTTCGCCGGTGTTCGCTTGCGACATGTTTGAACTGTCCAAGTCGGGAGGGAGGATGATAAACTTCCAAGGTAACGGGATTGTCGAATACAGGCAGCAGGTTGCGACTTCAATGATCAAGACCGTTATCATCCCGGCTGAGGATTTGCCAGAGGTGCCAATTACCGGCATTCTCGTTTGTAGAGGCATGTAAAAGTGGCTTTTTGGGGACGGGGGAAAGCCTCCTTGAGTTAGTCATTGCATGATCGTCTAAACACCCTTCCTCCTTCCCGCCTCCTTAACCGGTGAGGTTTGCCACGTTTTGTATAATCAGATCTTCGGGTCCGTCTGCTGCGACAGCGCGAAAGCAGATTGCGCATGTCCATTCTTCGGTCATGAGAAGATTTTTACATGCCATGCTGGATCGTTTCTTTGGAGTTGATATGAACAATGCCCGGAGGAATTGGGTATTCAGTGACAAAGCAATCTGGCAGTCAGTCGTCATTCCCAAGTGTATTTTCCAGTTCACGTGCCAAGTCACTGCAGACATTAGCGCTTGTATATTGGACAGATGATACGCTATGTTCCTATCATCCGGGACATTCAGATTCATCTTCGCAAAGTTACGTCATGTTACCGTCTAGGCATGCCCCTACCCCCACCCCTAAGGACCCGCTGAGCTGCGCCGGGCGGAGCGCGCGGTCCAGGATTTTGCTACGTCAAGGACCCCATCAGACCAGCTACCAAGTATCGAAAAGACAACCTACTGTTTCGCTCTGCGGATTTCGCACCGTCTCGTCAACGCTGAGAATCAAGCAAGCTGCCTCGGTAGCACTGCTGATAGCGTTCAGCTTTACGAGCGACGGTTCCCACACAAATGCTTCCATGTTATCCCTCACACCCTCGGCCCTGTCGACATCGACACCATACCACTTGTCACCGGTTGCGTGTCTCATGCGAAGCTTGTTTAGGATATCCGTGGAATCGAGTCCTGCATTGTCACATATCTGGCGAGGAATGATCTCTAATGCCTTTGCGAAAGCAGTCAGGATCAGCTGCTGCTTTCCAGGAATCGAGAGTGCATGTTTTCGGATATGCGCAGAGACATCCATCTATGGGTCGTTTAGTCCCAGCATGTTTCTTAAAAAATGGATGGAAAGTTACCTCCACGGCACCTCCCCCAGCAACCACATCGCCATTCCGAATGGCCCGTTTGACTACCATGATAGCATCGTGGAGACTGCGTTCAACCTCTTCGATGAACTGTTCCGCGCCACCACGAAGGATTAGGGTGCATGTCTTTGCCTTGGGGCACTCTTCGAAGATGTTGTATCGTTCACCACCAATCTGGCGTTCCTCGAACGAACCACAAGTACCAAGGTCTTCCCGGGTTAGGTCTGAACACGTCGATTGAATGGATCCACCAACAGCTTGGCAGACTCTACGAAGATCGCCGGCAAGAACGCGGCCGGCACAAAAAATGTCTCTATCTGCGAACCACTGCGTTGCTAGATCGCCAATCGGCAACTTGCTCAGCACGACTTTCGCACCAGTCTTCTCGATAGCTTCAAGCTTCCGGTAAATGATTTCCCATTCGGCGTCGACTATCGCCTGGTACTCCGAAACTGCTTCCACGCGAACTTCGGCGTTGTCTTTCTCGGCCTTGAGTTCAAGCTCCACGTTTAAACTCAGGATGAGGGGATTTTTGAAAGATTTTGGTTGCTGCTCGGCACCCGCGTATGTGAAGGTTTTCTTGAAAGCGACCCCTTGAATCAACAGTGAATCTTGCATGCCACCACCGGGGATCTTCTTGACACCGATAAGCGATTCATCCAAGTCAACTTGGTCCAGGCATTGGACGGCATGGACGACCATGTTCGAAAAGAAGGGTTTCTCAGAATGGATGAGTTTTGATGACATTGACGTTGACGCGCACTTGAGGAGGAGAGAACGGAAGCGTCTTGCAAGAAGGTTGGACGATTGATTAGATTAGGAGGCTTTGACTTACTCGGGATTGCTCTTGTCAACGGTGATTTGGACTGCTTTCACGCGTTCAGCGGCCTGTATAGATGTGAGATGCGACCAAAACACGATAGATGCGACATCTACCAATTGTGATGCTTTGCGGAATCCCTTCATGATAATGTGGGGGCTGACGCCCTCTTCGATGTATCCACGGACTTCTTTAAGAAGTTGGGCAGCGAGAAGAACGACACTGGTGGTTCCATCGCCAACCTCTGCGTCTTGAGCACGCGCGATATCAACCAAGGTTCTGGCAGCTGGATGGACGATGTCAAGAAGCTTGAGGATGGTCGCACCATCATTCGTGATCTGGGCCTCTCCACGCTCGTTCACGATCAGTTTGTCCATCCCACGAGGTCCGAGGGTGCTAGAGAGTGTCTGGGCGATTGCGAGACACGCCGAGATGTTGGAGAGTAATTGGGGATTGCCCTGTGAGGTGTCGGTGCCCTCCCGGAGAAGAACCACCGTTGGTTGCTGAGGAAAACAAGGTCAGAAGTTGTCGCGGGCGATGGACAGTTTCTGTACCATTGGAAGACCCCGCTGCATTTTGGAAAGTTGTGCGATGTTGGCTACAATCGCGTTCCATCTCTGAACCTTTTCGTTGATGTTTGTTTGTTCCAGATCACGAGCGAGGTAGGTATCGTATATTTCAATCTACATAAGTACTTGTAACGGGTGATCAGAAACCATAGTTAGGCCTCTGAGCTGTGATTCCGTAGCCATTTCCGTGCTTTCAACGTAGATCTCCGAGAGCCTTCGCGTTCCCGTCGTGCCTTTTCCTTCTCGTCGACGAAGGCATGGCCAACATCGACGAACATGATGGCGGGTCGACCCGGTGCGCGTTTAACGAGGGTTGTCTTGCCTTTGAATTTCGTATGCGCCAAGGCAGTACCGCGCTGGGACGCGAGAACGTCGGGCATGATCGGCTCCTGGAGCGATCGTCAACAACCACAAGAGGCCACACCCGAGACCACGAACCTCGCCTTCACCAACACTCTCCCAAAAGAGTCTTTGGTAACGCTGTCTTGCCTTGTTGTTGCCTTCAGCCTCGTCTTGCAAATCCGCCTCCTCGACGTCATATCGATTACGGGAATCTGATTGACCGTTTTCAGGGAGTTCATTAACATCTTGTTCCGTACGCTTTGCTGCTTCCGTTACACCAAGTAGATGCTCCATCCCTTTCGTGAATCCGGTTTGCAGGGGTTTGTCCTGTTGAAGCCAGATTGTATTAGTATGGGTGTTCGCAGGCCAAATAATTAGTTGGACGAGTTCAGATGGGGTTGAAAAGGTTTAATCACATCTTGCGACGATGTAAGGCGTCGCAAGTTCTTGGGTTTCGCGAATGATGTATGTGTATCATCGTGTCCGTGCGAAACGGAGAATATTGAGAAAGTATTGAGAAAGATGCTCACCTCCTGATGAACCACCAAACACAGCAAATCAATCTCGATGAAACGCAAGCTTAGGTGCAACAAAGGGTACCTTTTTCCATGCTCCTTCCATGCCTTTTAATCTTAGTATCGCATCGACGCGTTTGATGCTTATGTTGTGTCTAGCTGCGAGAACACGGACAGAGTTTACTTTGGGGTCGATCATATAAGCTCGGTATAACTGAGTCCGAAGCTCGTCTGAGAGAGGAATTGGAGGTTTAAAAGATGGATTCAGAGGAAACGGCTGTATAAGTAATGAGCCAAAGTCCAACAATATATCTAGGTCGTTCTCACCACGTCACGACCAAGCCAGTTGCGAGGAGAGGATTCACGGAAAGAGGAAGCGACGTTTTTGCGAAAGTGGCCATAAGGGTCCTTGTAAGAACGGATTGCAGACTCGTTCACCTTTTCTTTGCCCGCGAGAAGCCAACGATTGAACTCCTCCCCTTCCTCGCTTTCGTGTGCATCAGACATGTTCTCTTCAACCTCGTCCTCGGTCTCTCTCGGTCGACGGTCAACTGCTGCCAAGTTGCCACGCTCTCCGGTCGACCGTTGTGGGGGCCTACGGACAAAAGAGATTGCTGATGTGGAAAAGGTCAGCCTCCCATGGCGCACGCGCGTCGAGACAAGTAGCCTGGACGACGAGTGGTACAAACGAGGAATCATTTAGGTCAAGGACGATGTCGCAAAACTTGAATGGTTTCCGTGACATATCACGTGGTGTTCAGGGCCGGACTCATTTCCAAGTAGCAGTGCGAATGGTAGAGAAGATCATTCACGAGCATTGTAATAATGGTACAAGGTTTGGGTAGCGATGCGAATAGATTGTTCCCTACATCCGATCCCCTCCTCTCTTCGATACTTTTCCGTTACTCGGCGCTCGCACCTGTGAAGAACCTCACTTTTCCTTCAGACATTCCATTTAATGTCGCTCACGAGTTTTTCTTGAGAAAGATACTGTTGAACCACCGTATCCCCCATCGGAGCCATACCAACAAAGCTTTTGGAAGTGGGCACTTGTGCATCTTGAAAACCTGAGTCGAAGCGACGAGGTATTGTGCTAATTGACCAGTATGCTGGCCATCTCATTTCATCCTCAGGATAATGAGATCGACGAGTGCATGTATGCACATTACTTGTCATTGAGAACCATCGCGAGGTACGTATTATGTTCGATGACAGATTGCGACTAATCACTGATCCATCTCACCATGTTTAACAGTTCTGAGACTCCACCCAACTCGTTCATCACACACTACTGGAAGTTTCCTGGGACACATGTCTATCCAATAGAGGAGGACTGTTATGAGACGATCACTCTTCTAGAGTCGCGCGCTACTATCGAAACAGGAACTACGGGCCTCAGAACTTGGCGAGCAAGCCTAGTCTTGGCACAGTACCTCATTCAGCATCCTTGTGAGTCGCAGGAGCGACTGATCATCGCCATTTCCTCAACTACATTTGACGAGCAGACCTTGTGGACACTAGCAATGTGCTCGAGTTGGGGAGCGGGATCGGATTTATCGGCATTCTGGTCGCGAGTTTGCAGCTCCGTGCTGCAATCCCACCCTTTGATCGCGAGACGCCCTCTGTCTACCTGACTGACGTGAACTCCGCCGTGCTTGTGCGCTGTCAGAACAATGTTAGGTTGCCGTGTAGTAAGCCCGGAAGCCCACATTTACTCTCTCCTTTCGAATTGCTCCTGATTGAATACCCAACATGTCATAGACAAATCTTCGTCCCATCCGAATATGCATTACAAGTCGTTGGATTGGCTGGATTCACTGTCTGACCAGGAAAGCTTGAAGCCGTTCTTTCGCCAAGCCAAGGTAGACATCGTGCTTGGAGCAGATATCGTACATATTTCTTCATTATCGGGGTTCAAAGAATAATAGACTGACTTCTTCCAACAGGTATTCGATCCCGTGCTTGTACCTCCGCTCGTTAAGACCATTACTCTCGCCCTCTCATCCGAATACACTCCATTGGCGTTTATTGCGCTTACCGTACGGAATGAAGAAACATTGACATATTTTCTTGACGAGATCGGTGTGCCACCATTTGTACACAATTGTTGACTATTGATGACTTGGCCTCACAACCCAGGAAAGGTGTTGAAGACAGAAGAAGTTGCGCATGATATCGCTGGAAATCTACTATTGCAGATTTCTGATCAGGTAGACGCTGAGCTTGACGTGAAGATATTCAAGGTCACACGAGCAAGAGACGCCCAGTCTCCCACGAATTTCGAAGAACCATGATGGATCTGGAGATCGATTTGACTCCATTTCAATGCTCGAGGGACAAGCGTAAGTAGCCGCATACAAGCCGTTCTTGATTCGCGATTCCGTCTCAGATTCATAGTCATATCAAGTGTATGCTCTATTAGGTCACCAATCAGGCAATCGCATCAGAGAAACATGAAACGTCGGAAATTGCAGCAAATTCACCTTTTATATCGCTCATCTCTTACACCCATTCAACGGCCGTATCTTTGGCGGAGTAATTTCTTGAGCTTGTTGACAGGGGCAATATTAATGCTGTCCTTCTGGATGAATGTGGTTTTGTTGTAAGGGTCAAAGTTTTTTCGAGACGGGCCACTTGCAAACAGTAAGCTGATTCCCAATTTTATCCATGTGATATTCGTGTATGCAACTCAAAGTTCTTAAGGATGCCCGCGGCGTCGTCTTTTCCTCGAGAGTATTGTGTACACAACTTTTATTCCCATCACAGCTTGTCTAGTTTGACAGATGGTTTGTCCAGGGCGAACCGGAGAAGACGACATTACTCTGTCGCCTGAATCACGACATCCACTTTATGTCCAAGCCTGAACAGAGCGAAACCTCGACGTGTGTGGCCCTTGGCATTCATCTGTTACATGCGGTGACGACTCACAAGAAGTATCGAAAGTGCACATCGTCATATCTGGGACAATCTAGGCGTGATCTTACCCGATTGATCGGCTCAACTGCGGTCCAAGCTCGATGATGGGAGTATCATTTCTCCTTTGCAACCCCAAGAAGTCTGATGGCAAGTTTTTCGAAGACGACGGTCGTACCAAACACCCAACTCAATAGCAAGGAGAGATGGTGAAGATCCCCCCGGCCAGCGCGAAGTTACCGCAAATGCACCGTCGTCCTCGGAGAACCTATCCCAACGGCTTTCCCACAACGCTCTTAGCGAAGGTGACTTCTACATCCATTCCTCAGACGCCATCCAGAGGCTCTGATGATGTTCTAGAAGACCAGAATGAATATGCGGGTTCTTCGATGAAGTCGTGCATTGCCTCATCGAGTACCCTGTATGAGTCCATAAATGGGAAAGAAAGCTTTCGATGTACACCAAGATCCATTTGTGCATCCTTGCGCCTCTGCCCAACATCTGCCGTGACTTGATCTTCCGGACGCAAGATTCAAAAGTGCAGATTCCAACAGAGGACATGGCATACATCTAACCTCGACGTATGTCAACCCAGGATATACCATGCGGGAATCCTCAGAACGCGTGTTCCGTCGAGTCCTTGCCTATCGCGGACGTGCTTGAAGATCCTGCTGAAACTGTCTGGATGATGGAGTCGACGTAGTTGGCTCCCGACCACTTCTGGTGTGTCAATACATCGCATCCGATTTCCTTCTCTTTACGCTGGACAAGGTCGACGTAGGCGAGCATTCCCTCAGTCTTATAGCGTTCCGCTAACTCGGCTGCAGTGCATATTAGGAGAGCACAAAGAGGATGAACTGAAGCGCACCAGTAGTGACGGCATTGCTGTGCACACCCGCGAGCGAAATCAACTGAAGGACGAATCTATGGTAAAATTCCGGTATTAGCACAACTCCAACGGGCAAATATATGAAGCAGAAGTATGGCACTCACCCTTCCTTTCCGAGCTCCCAGATAAAGTTTCTCAAATCGTCCTTTGTGAAGCCTCTGCCCAACCAGTTAAAGCTCGGACTGAGATTATACACCATCCATTTCTTCTGGCCAGTCTTTTCTCTTATTTCCCTAGCAAACGAACGCGCCAGCTCCAAATCGGGCGTCGATGTCTCGAGCCAAAGAAGGTCAGCGTAGGGCGCGTACGTGAGCGTGCGAGAGATGGCGGGGGAGAGACCAGCTTGGAGGCGGTGATAACCTTCTGGGGTCCGCGGAACTGGTTAAATCATACATAAGCACTTTGGGATGAGAATGTGAACTGGAACACGTACGATCCCAATCCCAGAAGATATCTGTCCCAAGGATTTCCTTGGCTACTCTCCGTGACTCCGAGTTTGACTTGCCGGTGACACGAGATTTATAATGCTTGAAGAGAGATTCGGGTGAGGATATGGAAGGGGTAGTCTGAAGAGCGTATTTGACAGCTGATAGGACAGATGTAAGTCGAGCGAGATGTGAAGGAAGGTCGATTTACCCTCATCGAAGGTGATCAATGGATGGATTGCATCCCACTCTTTCTCAATACGTGTAGCATCAGCAGCGTCCACAGCATCTGCGAGGGCTTCGGCAAGGGGTTGTCCGGGCGTAGTTGTGCCTAGAATAAATCTATTTGCACGGAGATCACCGATCACTCTAGGACTGAAAACACGGAGGAAAATCATAACGTACGGGTGATCTCCGGGGTCTACGCTTGAACTGAGAAGTCTCCCACTTTCGGCATCGGTTCTCGCAATTACCAACATAGGACACTCCAACATATCGAGGGCAAATCTAGTAGCTACGAGTCGAGAGACATGTGTGGAGGGAGGTACGAGAACCTTTCCGGCGAGATGACCACACTTTTTTCCGCCGTGGAGTTGGTCCTCGAGATGAATAGCGGATGCGCCAGACTCGGCGAATAATTTGGCGAGTTTCATGATAGCAGAGGGGCCACCATGACTGGCAAGCTGTGAGTATTATGACCAAGAGGGAATAAGAGAGGCAAGGTACCCGGTGTCAGCATCTGCGATGATGGGTCGGAGGTAGTCGATGTATGGCATGTTTGCGCGCGCGTCTGGTGAAGCGGACATGCGCTCGTCGTAATGTTTCTTGTCATGGAGTTGCTGGGCGCGGAATAAGCGTTGTACCTGGTTTGGAACTGTGGTGTATGGATAGTCTCTGGGTGGTGTGAATGAGATGAGGATGGGGCAAGGAGCGGTACATACCCAAAGTCAGGACCGACTTCGTTGCTGCCGGTGGTGAGAAGAGAGGAAGTAGCCCAGCCAGACACATAGACGACTTGTTGATGGCTTGCCATCTGGGTCATCTGAACAGGGTCAATGGCACCCATGGTGTGAACAGGGAGGCCATTGGCGCTGGCGTGTTCGAATATGCGAAAGAGCTTGTCAGCTAGAAGGGATGCGGGGAGGGGAATGATGGGAGCAGAGCCTTGTTTGAGTGCGACATCACGGGGGGAGTAGGGGCGGGAAATATTGGTGAAGCGGGGACGAGAGAAGTACTGGGCGAGGTGGGCGACACGTGCATCGAACTCGGCGGACTCGGTGGCAAGATTGGGTGGGTTGACGTGCAAGGCCGGGTAGGTGGATATGGCCCGTCTGCAGGAAAGCCGACGACGCAGAAGGGGCATCATGGTGGTGGGAGGAGATGAACCTAGAATTGGGTTAGGGTTTACGATGGCGTCGGTCGTTGCTTCGGAGGTGTTTTGGGTGAGATCGACCCTTCTGTATTGTCGTCGGAGTCCTTCCGAGTATATCTATCCACCCCACTGATTCTTCTGTTCTGCTCCTATGATCCATCAAGAACGATCATCTTCTGCTTCCCTCCGCGCTCCTCGCAGTATCCCATTTAAATGTCCACCAAATTGCCCCCGTCCTCCCTCCTCCACCACCACCTCCTCCATGTCGTCCCTTCGCACATCCCGCACCGCCCTCACTCACGCCATCCTCACCATCATCCACCCCTCCATCGCCAACAACACCCACTTCCCCTTCCCCGTGCCCCTCCCCTCAGAGTTGCATCTCCTCATCCGCACTCATCTTCGCGTCCACATCGCTCGCGCACTGCTCGATTCCCTCCATGCTTCTCTCTTAAACACCCTCTCCGCCCTCTGCGATGACTGCAAATCCTACCATGCTCACGTTTTCGGTCCACACGTTGCCGACTGGCCCGTCATACGAGCAGGCCGAGGCTGTCGTTGCCCTGCTATCGGTCTCCGCTCAACATTC
>JBBPRD010000277.1:0-16211 GCA_038092855.1 Boletus piedmontensis
ATCCGACACAGGCCTCGATGAGGCCCGCGAGAGGGCGGATGCACGACGCGACACAGCGGGAGATGGGGGTGCGGGGCGGGACGAGGTGAGGGACGTCACGGACTGGCTGCTGAGTCTGTGATGTGTGTGATGTGAGCTGAGTGTGAGAGAGAGTTGGTGTTCGGAGGCAGAGGCTGGATCGTATGCAAGGTGAGACGAGTGGATGTCTGGCGGATCGCGTGACGAGGTCGAGGACGGAAGCGCCGGAGAGAGATCAGGCGAGGAAGGATCCTGGAAGTGGAGTACGCGCCAGAGGGAGCGTGGCATGTTCAGCATGGAGACGATAAAGCGGGAGACGGACGAGCGAAGGAAGCTCAGAGGAGCAGAGACACGTGTTTGACTTACCACGCCGATGGAGGAGGTGGGACTACTACTCAGCGCGACGCCGTTGGTGATGGTGGTGGCGAGTGTGGGTGCGGGTGTGGGTGTGGGTGTGGTGTTGCCGTTGCAGGTGGTGGACCTGCATACGTCTGGCACGGCGTCGTCTGCATCCTTTTTCGACATTTTGCGAGGAACCGAAGAGCTGCGGATAGCGTACTCGTGCGGGCCAGGAACGGGAGGGGGTATAAAGGAGGATCCCGGGGAGGGGAAGGGCTGGGAAGGGTCTAGCGGGGGTCGGACAAGGACGACCAGCAAGTCAAGCTAGACACACCTTTGGAACTGGTCATGAACAAGGGCTGATGGCGACGACGATATGGATATATTTTTCTTTTCTTTTCTTTTCTTTTCTTTTCTTTTTTTTCTGTCAATGGTCAGCGTCAACCACTTCTCTCCTTGCGGCCATCGCTCAGTTGCCAGAGTGACCAAAGAAAACGCATCAAATTTAATCAATCCCAATTTCGTGCATTGTTTGCCACACTTTGTACCTACACCCGCCACGTTCTGTTCATTGTCTCACTCAGCGATGTCCGGCGCTCCAATGACGCCGCCCGCTTCAGCTCGGATGATATCGTACTCCGTCTCACGCCCTCCCATCTCCGCGGTCCAGGTGTCGGCGATGCAGCGCTCTTTCTGCGGATTCGAATCTTCACTGTTCGTGCCGGCACATTGCTCACTGCCTTGTCGCACGCCTGCACCTCGACGGAGGCATAGAACACGTCGTGCTGCTTCGTAGGTTGTTCGCTCGCCCGTGTGCGTCGACGCTGCGAGTGTTCGGTGAGCATCCGGTGCACTTGTTCGCGCAACCCGTCGTTCGTATTACGTCCCCCGCGAGAGGTGGCCCTGAATCCCCCGCTGAGCCGACCGAGTCCGTCGAACCGTCCACCGTCGCCTTTTTCGACGCCTTCGAGACCGAGACCGACGGGTCGGGAACAGCCACCTGTCGAGGCGCTCAGAACGAGACTGTGCTCTACCACCGTCGACGTAGGCCCTTCGGGGGTGTTGTGTGGGACGCGCAGAAACTCGGCAGAGCCATCTGGATGGGCAGAGTAAGGTGGTGGTGGCTGGAACGCGTGTGTGTCGACCAGGGGTGCGAATGGTATCGGAGCCACGGTGAGGAAGGCACGGCGGTGGGTGCGTGTCTTGGGTTGGTTGGGCACTGGGAGACGCGATTTGGCAAAGGAGAGGAACTTGTTGCCGAGCATGTGTCCGGCGATGATGTCCGCAGACAATCGTTTCTGGGGGCTGATACTCATGTACGATGGCCAAGGCTCAGTGTAAACCAATAACTTACTTTATACCATTCCTCTGCGGAGGGCTGACAACTTGAGGCTGACTATCTTATCATTCCATGCTATTTCAAACTCCGCAGAAACCGACATTCGGCCACAACTTCCCAATGTTTGACAGAACCTCATGAACCCGCTCCATGATGTAGGTTGAATTGAATCAACAACGATGACAGAACGCTATCTGACAAGAACTCCAGCGGATTAACCCTTCCTGTTCGATAAGGGCGTTACATAAAACACCACCCCCATCACATATGTAAAAGTTTAATCTCCGACTTAATTTAACTTATATAACGCCAGTGAAATTTTGCATTTTAGCTGGCTAAAATGCCCGCCCCATCCAAAACATTTCTTGATCCTTCTCAGGCCCTCGCTCACCTTCAGACGTACTTCAGTCCAGATGGGCTCGCCGTCCAGGAGCTCATGGACTCACGTATCCATGGCGGGCTCACCTACAACGATTTCTTGATGCTCCCAGGAAAGATTGACTTTCCAGCGTCCGAGGTCATCACAGAGACCAAGATTACCCGCAACGTCGCCCTGAAAACGCCTTTTTTGAGTAGTCCGATGGATACCGTCACCGAAACAGAAATGGCCATCAGTCTTGCCCTCTTGGGCGGTATCGGTGTCATTCATCATAACCAGTCTCCATCGTCACAGGCAGCCATGGTCCGTGCTGTAAAGAGGCACGAAAACGGTTTCATCACTGACCCTGTCGTGTTATCTCCTAACCATGTCGTCGCTGACGTATTGGACATCAAAGCCCGTCTTGGATTCTGTGGGATTCCGATCACCGGTATGTTTGCAATCTGTTTGGTTTCGATATGTGATGCATAGATTGTTTATAATAATCTTCGTTCTTCCGAGTAACGGATTTGGTCTGTGATTTGCGGAATTTGTGATGTGTCTGATATCTGCAGTTTTATCCTTGACAACCCCTGACATTTGGTTTTCTCCTATTTAGACACTGGATCCCTTGGAGGAAAACTCGTTGGTATCGTTACCTCGCGGGACGTCCAGTTCGAGTCTCCATCCACGCCTCTTCATGAAGTTATGACCACTACCCTTGTCACCGCACCCCAGGGTGTCACGCTC
Organism: Boletus piedmontensis; assembly: GCA_038092855.1. Taxonomy (NCBI): domain Eukaryota; kingdom Fungi; phylum Basidiomycota; class Agaricomycetes; order Boletales; family Boletaceae; genus Boletus; species Boletus piedmontensis. The sequence goes on from JBBPRD010000277.1 coordinate 2,805, forward strand.
AACGAGGCCAACATCATTCTGCGCTCTTCCAAGAAGGGAAAACTCCCCATTGTGGACCACCAAGGGCGACTTACCTCTCTCCTCGCCCGTTCCGATCTATTGAAGAACCAAAACTACCCACTCGCGAGCAAGAATCCTGAGAGCAAGCAACTTTATGCCGCTGCTGCAGTCGGTACGCGGCCCAGCGATAGGGAACGTCTCCAGTTACTCGTCGAGGCGGGTCTCGACATCGTTGTGCTTGATTCGTCGCAGGGCAACTCGATCTTCCAGATTGACATGATCCAGTGGATCAAGGAGGCATTCCCAAAGCTTGAGGTGATCGCTGGCAACGTCGTCACGCGCGAGCAGGCTGCCAACCTCATTGCCGCTGGTGCGGACGGTCTTCGCGTTGGCATGGGCAGCGGGTCAATTTGTATCACACAGGAAGTCATGGCCGTCGGACGGCCCCAAGCGACGGCCGTGCACGCCGTGGCCGAGTTTGCCCACAAATTTGGCATCCCTGTCATTGCGGACGGTGGGATTGGGAACGTGGGGCACATTGTCAAGGCGTTGGCGCTGGGTGCGAGCGCGGTCATGATGGGGGGTTTGTTGGCCGGTACGTCCGAGGCCCCGGGCGAGTACTTTTACCACGATGGAAAGCGAGTCAAGGCATATCGGGGTATGGGCAGTCTTGAAGCCATGCATGCGAGTAAACCAGGCACCCTCGCCAAACACGCTCCGCAGCCGACGAGCGTGCCGCACGAGAATGCAGCCACGACACGGTATTTCTCCGAGTCGTCAGCGATCAAAGTGGCGCAAGGGGTATCTGGGGACGTGCAGGACAAGGGGAGCGTCAAGGCCTTTGTACCGTATCTGTGTGTGGGGCTGCAACATAGTTTGCAGGATATCGGGGTGAGGAGTGTGGATCAGCTGAAAGACGGCGTGAGGGCAGGACGGGTGCGGTTTGAGTTGAGGACGGCGAGCGCGCAGGTCGAGGGGGGTGTGCATGGTTTGAATTCGTGCGTCGTTTTTCGCTTTTCATTCGAGGTAATTGGGTTACTGACTCGGGGTACAGGTACACGAAGAGGTTGTATGCTTGAGTGGGCGTGGGCGATCTATTCTATGGCACGTACATTGGGGGCTGGTGTGGCTAAAGTCATAAGTTTGGTGTACTAACTGGGGGTGGAGGTGAAGATGGGAAAGGATGTATGAAGGACAGACAGTCCTCAGCACTTTAATCATTGCTGTATATCATGACGAGGACCCTCCGTAACTCAACATGGTTCCAATGGCATGTGTGATTGCGTTGGAAAACCCGATCCCACGGGCACATGTATACATACCAGGCTTCGTTGGAGCACTCGCCTCGAACTTTGAATGCGTGGGTGCTCGATACAGTCGAGATAGTCTTGGTAATGCAACACGCAGGGACTTGTTGCATCAACAAGACTGTCTCCAACTGCACAACCCAATTAAGAGTCGCTCAAAGTCGGGTCGACGCGCGTGCTTTGGGAAAGTGGGGGTTGGGTGGTCGCTGGCTGGCTACGACGGATATCGATGAAATACGGGTCTTGTTCTGATCATGCATGTGCATTTGTTCAAACGTAGGCCCGTTGGTTTGACTTTTCCAGATTGTATGAGATGCGGCGAGACGATGGCGATATTAAGATGCGATGCGGCGAGAAACGTTCGGCGAGCACTGGACTACTCACGGTATCACCTTGTGTGTTGCACGTCGACCTTTTAATCTGCTTGTGCACTGGCGACGGCGGCTGCAAGTTGGACGAAGCTGTGTATTTAATTCGCCGTTGTCAGTGGTACGACCTGGGAAAGACACGGACAACGTACTTGGTCTGGGAGCAAATCACCGAGGGGTGCTTCACGATCGGTATTGTCCGAGCATCTCCGAACCCGAAGACACAACCACCCAATCCCCGAGTCCCCAAATGGCAGATTCGGGGATGCAGGACGACATAAAATTCACATCATATCCCCAGTCTCGTCATTTCCCGTCTAAGAGTTTCCTTAGGGCGCACACACGCAAGTGAGCAGGGGTAATATTTATTCTTCCTTCTCAGAGTTGTCCCACTGACCATCGCGTATTGACAAACTTGTCGTCATCGTAGCTGTTTCAATTCACCCACTCGACGTCGTGACTTGCATCCATCGTGCCAGAAAATGCGACATAGTACTCCCATGGTCACCACGAGTCTGTCCCCCGCTCCCATCCCGCGCGGACAGCCCAGAACTCTGCCGCCTTATTAAACATCTCCAACTCATCATGCACATCATCCTTGACATTGGCTCTGGGCTCGGAACGATCACAGGTTCATTTGCGCCTCTCGTCCCACTGGACCACGTCACCGTAAATCGATTTACGTTCCAGTGAACTCCGAGTTGCTCGAAAGGGTGGGCCAACCTGCCGCCGAACAGGGGGCTTCGTGCATGGGGATATTCGTAACCTGGAGGGTGACCCCGACAATACGTACGACGTCGTCCTGCTCGTCCACTGCCATCCGGTTTTTTGGGGGGCACGTTGCGGATCCCGTAAATGCGCTTTGAAGGAGATGCGGAGGGTAGCCAAGCCAGGTGGATTCGTCGCCGCTCGAGAGGTGGATTCAAAGGCGCTCGCGGCTGGGTTTGAGAGAGATGCGACTGATACAACGGCCGGGGCGTGGTGCTATAGTACACCAGGGGAACGGGCATGGTTCGGCAGTATTTGGGCAGACCGCCTGGTAAATTCGACGTTTGCTACGCACACGGTTGAAAAGCAGCTTGCTGGTTGGGAGAAGCTGGAGAGGATAGCAAATCACTGGCGGGAATGGACGACAAAGGATGTTGGTTGGTTGGTTCGCGCTGCTGCACAGGGAGATCATGTGTCATACATAGTAGGTTCGTTCAAGTTTGTTTCGTCCCGCTTTCAACATAGTCAATCTTTGACTCGTGCAAATTTAAATGTACCATCACCTCGAGGGGGTGCTTCAAGTTGTGCCTGTGGATAGTCATTCAATGGAGATGGAATGAAAAATCGGTACCAGCGTTGAGCCTCCTATCGCTATACGGTCTAGAATTTATTCGGTCGCAGGCAGAAAACGACCTGGCAGATGGATACGTGTGCACAGAACGGTACTGAGGACGTTACTTGGAGGAATCAGAAAATGACCTTTCGATAGTCGGATTCGTCTGTCATGAGTGAATTATGGACCACGTGACCACATCACGCTGGAGACGCGTGTGTTCTCTTACTCCTGTACCACCAATACCGCCTCATGCGCGTACTCTCACCCGCTTCCGACGTGCCAGATCTGGCCCTACCCCGAAATGAAACAAAACAAGGAGATTCGATAGTGAACGAAAGGGCAGAGGCTACGAGCGCCAGAACTCCCAGCATTGCTGTAACTTCCACAGTACCGACTGTGGTGCTTGACACCGATGTTGTGAGCGATAACATGGCAGCCAGACTCTGCATCAGCTTCCTAGGCCACGTCTTATTTCTCAAGAACCAAGTTCCATTGTCAGTACCGTCTTTTTCTTCTTCTTCTATCGGTCTCTGCTTGGTTACCTTTGATCGATAGTCCTATCGTCCAGCTAGCCAGGATGCCAACAAGTGATGTGAGTGAATATCACCTCTGGAATATCGGCATGTACGGATCTAAGCTACACTTAGAACACGACCCGTGCTTCCAAAAAACGTCATGAATTAATAAATTCGTTCGACACCCTGGCTTCGCATCTGTACACGAGTTTCATCGCCCTTTCTACCGCGCTTGCACTTCGAGGTTGTCCCGAGAAAGCAGAAGCGGGGACAGAAGCGGCTCTATGTCACCGTCAGAAACACGGGGTAGCTAGAGCCTTCTTCGCCGTTGCGCTCGGTCCAACTGTAGGGACCGCCAAATCACGCGTGATTGTGGGCATCGACGGGCTGGAGACAAAGGTGTGGGGATTACGGGAAGATAACATTCCCGAAAAAGCCATACAAACACGCGACGTGTCAAAAGAAGACGATGATGCTGCGGAGAGTTCAAGTAACACAGGTGACGAGGACGAAGGCGAGCAAAACGAAGATGAAGAGAGTGGAAGCAGCAGCCAGCAAGAGGACGAGGATACTTCCGGGTCCGATGACGATGATGCGTCACCACCTCCGTCCAGAAGTCCGTCTCCGACGCTTTCGTCTGACTCTGACTCTCCTCCATCAACGTCGCCGCCGAATGTGCCTTCAAAGTCTCCCCTGCTATGCGCCGAGGATCCGGAAACTGTACGAGCTGCAGAGCGCTTGCTATCGCGTACACTCGCGAGTGCATGCGCAGAAGATGATGGACAGGGATTAGCTTCTGAGATGGGTACGCCAAACCCATACCAGGGTCACCGTCGTTTCTCTCTAATTGCCTGCGGCCCTGCTAGCTCCAACACAAATACATGTCCTACTCAAGGCGCCACGGCGTTTCGACCACCCTTCCTGGATACCGCGCCAGAACCTGTGTACTTCCATGGACAGTTATCTTGCGGAGTTTCTGGTGGAGTCAGGGCAGGCACCCGCTTCGCGTGATGCCCCCACCAAGAAACGAACAAAAGAGAACAAGGTACAAGGTATATGGGTTAAATCTCGTGGAAACAGTGCACGAATCGAGGGTTCTGAGGAAGATTTGGCTGAAGAGGACGAGTTGATATGGTGGAGTTGGGATGGAAAGTTGGTTGGGTTTGCGGATTGGTGACGGACCTCGATAACTTCCCTCGGTGTAACGTTAGGGGAAATTGATTGCACTTCTCACTCTCCCACCAGCCAACGTGCCTGGAGTGTTCCCAGCTTTAATTTAACTCATCCGTAAGTACCACCGTGACATGTTTGGTGCGAACTTGGACTTTGAAAGAGATACTGCCCTGCCTGACGAGGAATCATTGTTTTAGTTTCCCGCACCTGGAATAGGAATATAGTACACACCCAGAAGAAGTGCGTCCCATCATTGTAAAAGAACATGTAGTGTGGGCTTTCCCTGTTGGATACTGCATAGTAAGTGGAGTGTCGTCTTCCTGATGTGTATGACATGATGTTCACACTGTTGAAACCACCTTCAGACTCAGAGGACCAGATTCTATTTGAATTTGACGTCTACGTGGTCATCCGTGTATAGGATACGAATAGGAAGGGATGCATCAAGAGGTTGCGCATCATCTATTTTGTATGACCAAGCATAAAACATGTCATAAAACGATCCCAGCATCTATTATCCCTCGTCATTCCAACCTCAGGCAACGTACGGTCGCACAGACAAAGGTAACTTGCATTCCGTCTCACCCGCAATCCCCGGTCTTGAAAGCAGGCCCTTCCAGATTTCGATGCTGGGATCGACACCATCATGCAGCTCAAAGACAAAGTTCTTCACGAGCACCGTCAGAATCGCCTATCAAAAAAAGAAAGAAAAAAAAAAGCGGCGTTAAGAATCTATGGCCACGCCACACTTGCAACCACATACCTTGAGCTCCATCAGTGCAAAATTTTTCCCCAAACAGACCCTCGGCCCATCCGCAAACGTGAGCAAGTGGCGATGTCCCTGGAATTCTTTGGCCTTGGTAGGTATCCGATCCTGACCGTTCGGGTCCTCGAGCCATCGACTGGGCCGGAAGAGTTTGGCGTCCTCACCCCAAATCGCGGTGGAGCGGTTTATAGATTCCATTGAGATGACAATGAAAGTGCCTTTGGCGATCGTCAGGCTGTCGACCAGCTTGCCAGATTTCGTGTGAATGGGTTCGGAGAGTGGGATGACATCATCTTCGTTGGCCTGTGGAAGTGTCGTATCATTTTCAGTCATCGACAGCGCGGCATACACGATAGATAGGTGTGGAGAGTGTGAAGGAGACGTACAATACGTGTAAGCTCGACGACAGGCGGGTGGAGGCGGAGGACCTCGTGGACGACAGCGTCGAGATAGGGAAGACCGTTTGTGAGTTGATCGTACGTCGGGTCTGCAGCATGCTCTATAAGCTCATTTCGCAGGATTGTTTGCACGTCTGGGTTCCGCGACAGCTCCAGCAGGGCCCACTGTGAAAACGGTCAGTCGATGCATGGAGGATGCATGGGTGGCACCTACAGTCAAGGTGACTAGAGTGGAACGAGTCAGGATACGTTCAAGAATATACACCGAAGACACATACTAGAAGTTGTTTCATACCCTGCGAGGAGCAGCAGTCTCATCTATATAAAAAACGTTGGCAACCGACCTCGGCGATGCGTGCAACGAGATTCGTTTACCTGGGCCACGACTTCATCCTTCGTCAAGGGGACCTCTGAATTGCCACTCGCACCCTTAACTATGATTTGAGTCAAGCAGGTCAGTGGTATATGCAAACGAACATTCAGAATTCACCACGTACTAAGCAACCCAATAATAGACCTCTCCTCCTTGCCCCCAACTACACCCATCTCCAACTCTTTCTGTGTTCGTGCATGCAACACATCCGAAATCTCCCCCATCGTCTCACCGAGTTTCCGGAAGTGCTGCATGCGTGACACAGGGATCTGCACGAGAGCCGGGAAGACCTCCGCCAGGAGAAGAAAGCTATTTCCGAGAGGCGTGGATCGAGAGGGTGCGCGGAATGTGTCACAGACTTCGATGATGTCTGCATGCTTGCCTTCAAGCGTGCCAAAGTTGTGAGAGAAACCTGCGAGACCAATAGTATCGAGTCTGCCGCGGTAGTTATGGATGTATCACAACAAGAAGGCAGAGAGAACCGTACGATATATAGTCCATCCTTAAACATTGGCAAGTCAAGGATGAGTATTAGAGGTCATTCTTAGAAACGCACCACTTCTGGACGTCGATGATAGCACTATCCTCACCGCTAGACTCGATGAGAATATCCCAAGCTGCTTTTGCCTGTAAGCGAGTGGATATTCAGGTCAGACAGGGACAATTACTAACAGTGTCAATCTGACCTTGTATGCTGAGTCGTAGGCAAACGATGTCAGATGCCGAATGGCTGCGGTACTGAAAGCAGGCGTTAAGAATTTGCGTTGTCTAGGGAAATCGGTCAATATTCCCTCCCAAATACGAGTTGAGCTATGGATATACCTCTTATGCAGATCTCCTTCTGCCCATGATAGCCCATTCCCAAACTCAGTCCGAGCATCAGCCTCACTGTACAATATGAGGGTTGTCATCGACCACGTACCAAGTTCGCGAGTGCTATCTTGGCAAACGGGGTCTGAGTGTATGACCAAGTGTCCTTAGCATAAAAATGTGCCATCGCCTTGGGATCACGCAGGACGATCCTTTTGCTTCCCAAAGGCGAAGGGACCGTGTAAACGGGACCATATTCTTGTGCCCACGCTTCGTACATGGCGCCTGAATCCTCGGAGGTGAGGATGTGCTTGCTGACACCGAAGAAGAAGCTCTCGCTTGGTGGTCCTCGCAGTTGCGTGGTGCTCAGGTGCTGACGGGATGTACGGAGTCGTCGAAAGAGGATCCATATCACCGCGCAAGCGACTGAGGCATGGATCGCATATGATTGATAGGGACGAACGTGAGTGAGAACAGTGTACAAGCCCAGATCTGACGCCGTTCGGGTCGCGGATGATACTTCGAGTGACATTGTGGGCGATAGGTCGTCAGTGTGAGGAGAGGTGTCGGACGTGTCGACTATCCAAAACACCGTTAGACCACCTACATTATTTATACGCATCAGCGAGTAGCCCGTCAGTAAGACGGTTCGCTAAAATTAAATGGTGGCCGCGGACTCGTAGCCACGTTGACCATGATCAGGACCAGTCAGAACCGGTCAGAACCACCACCAAGAACTCCACAAAGATGTAGCCGGCCGCTGTGGCTGTGCACGGTCAGGAGCTCGCCGCATCGGGCTTGCCCGGGTCACTTGGGCCGTTTCACTTGAATTTTGACGCTCTCGAGTCAGCTATCTCGACTCAATATTCCACAGGAAGTCAACCTCAGGGGCCATCCCACTGGCAAATGGTCTCTTTGAATCGACGCGCCCACACTCGGCCGTTGACCGCCACTGCTATGCCTAACTCACCTTCAACTAGTATTGGCATTTCGTCCATCGGTTTGCCGACAGTATTTGTATGTATCAGCTCTGTTTGCGACATGATCGTGGACTCATGTTGGTGTGACAGGCTGAGGTCGGGAAACCGTTAGATGACAGGACAATCATTGGTACCGAAACTCAAGATCAGGCAACGTTGCCCTTGTCGAAAGAGCAGTTCGAACATGCAGCACGTCATCGCCATCTTGCAGGGCAAGATGTTCCGCCCGTCATGGTTGGTGTTGATCGGCTTCCAATGCTCCCTCAACATCTAGCTGTCTTGTGCTCGCCTGTCACCCGCCTCCCCCCTGAAATATTAGCCTATATCTTTGAGCTTCACGTGGTTCGCGGGAACGAATTCACCCCCGTCCTTGTCCCTGCTCCAGGACCTTTTTACCTCACACAAGTTTGCAAGCTTTGGAGAGCGATCGCGGAATCCCATCCTCCCCTCTGGACGTCGATTCAGTTTTATTTTCCCGACTCGCATCGAGATCGTGAGGAAGACATGCTGAGGGTCAAACCCGTGTTCGACCTACACCTGAAACGGTCCGGCGCACTGCCGATGTCACTCGCCTTCACCGATCACCGCATCTACCACTCAACCACGGAAGAACTCGTTTCTTTACTTGTCGACCGGCTTCGAACACATGCACGGCGTTGGAGGTGTATCTCACTTCAACTGTCGTGTGGTTATTTCCCCCTCCTCTTCACCTTTACGCCATGTGACTTGTCCTCTCTGGAACATCTTTACATCAGCGGTGATGTGCTCGAGCAACACATCGTCAGCACGCTTCGCCTGAATTTGGAGTCCACCACAAACCTCAAGTCGTTTACTTACAGTGGACCTGGGCATTCGGTGGACGATAGAATTAGCGTGCGTTGGGAAAGCCTAGCGGAGGTATCGTTCGAATTTGCTCCGCATAAAGGGTCCAGCTCTACGTTATCTCGGCAATTCAGGCACCTCGCCCAATGTCAAAACTTAACCACTTGCTACTTGGGCATTGGCCGGTCTTTCCGGCCAAGTCTAGACGGTGGCCAAGCCGCAATTACTTTGCCCTGTCTTCAAACACTGCGCGTCCGTCGACTCTCCTTCTACTCCCACGCACAGCACGCAATCGACCCCCTCATCCTACCCCAACTCCAAAGACTCGAAATCGACGCATCTACCCCCGTTATACGGGAAGAGCGCTGGCACGACCGCACCTTTTCAAACCTCTTGGCCCGTTCCGGGTGCACCCTCCGTTATCTTTCCATTCAGGACATTTATTTCCCTAATGATGAGGTTGTGCGCTGTCTCGCACTCTCCCACGAGCTCACGTCATTCCGCTTCATTCCTTGTCCGCGATCGCAGAGAATAGGGAGTGTCATTCGTAAGCTGGACGTCTCACTTACTGCCGCGGGTGGTCAGCCACGCACCCAGGGACACAGAAAACGACGTATGGCAAATGGTCCACTCATGCCACAACTACGCGAGATCACGTTGGCGAGCTCGGTAGAGGAGTATTTGGACTTGATGATGGAGATGTTTCAATCGCGTATGGGTGCCCATGCACATACGGCGGGGGTAATCACGCTCCGACGCGTGGAGGTGGTGTTTTTTGACATGTCGCATGGTGCAGAGGCAAATCGGGTCCGTATTCTGGGAGCTCGATTGGGGAGACTTGCGAGTTTTCGGGCGGACTTGGCACGGTGGGTGTACGAGAACAAGAATGACAACGGGAAAGAGGATGAGGACAACTTGGAGGCGTCGGTGGTCGTTGATTCGCCTTACCTCGCAGAGTACATCAACGTTCCGTAGGGTCCGCCCCGTATCTCTTCCCTACTCATTGAAGTACAAATCAGACTGGCATCACATTCTACAGGCCTGTCAACGTTGTATAGACTCCGAATTTCCACGGTTTCATCGGAGAGGCTTCGCAGCACTGATGTAAATTTACCGGCAACCGGAGGACCCACTGACAGGGGGAGTCGAGTGGAGACATGGTGGTTCACAAAGACCTGATGCGTGAGAGGTGACCTTGGGTTCTGCCAGTGAGACGAGCTGCAGTACATACTTTGCCGGCAGTCCCGCCGGAGGACAACATTTGTCGGTAGAAAGCGGTTGTCAACGTGGAACGAGGCGATTTGTATTTGGATACTCTACCACATGGTCAGCGGCAATGAATTTTCAGTCGTATCTAAGTTGCAAAAAACGCCAATCTCGGCTGATTTTAGCGTGACTGTAAGGGTCGAGAGGGTTTGCCGTCAGGTTACATCAGGATGAGCGCCAAGGTGTATCGAGGGAATTAAAAAGCCTGAACCTGGCCCAGAGATGCTTACTACTCTAACAACTGCCACGTACCAGCATGCGCTGAGGCACTGCCCCAAGTCGAATGACAAGATCCACCCCGCGACTCAGGGGACAAGTTTATGCCGGTGAGAAAGCAGCCCGGCTGAAGGCAGGTAAAGGACCCTGTGAAAACTCCGAGAGCGGGGAAATGCTGGTCAGATGGTCTTTTTTAAACCTCGCACTAGTTCTGAATGCTAACGGGCCTCGTGTATTAGGTTGAGCGACCATGTTGTCCTCCGAGTCTCATTCCGCGGTGAACGCATCCCAGCACGATTGTAGTGTTGCACGACATCGTGTGGTGAGTCTAGGCTGCTTCGGTGCTTCTGCGTCCATTCTGGAACTTGTATTCAACTTTTGAGTCCCGTCTGTTTTCCTTGTGTCTCCCACAGCTCAGAAAATGTGCTCACGGAAGTGACTATGATTGCAATTGCCAGGGCACACGACCCTATCTTGCACATCTGCTACGCTCGCCAGAGCGTCATGGCAACAACGCCCGTCACCAATTACCACCTACAGCAAATTACAGGGCATCGCAAAGCCCACCAAGGTGTGGAGTGCAATGCATACCAGCCGAGATACTCGGAATTATCTTTGAAAACTGTCTCGACGAACGGGCACCATCTCGCGCGGTGCCCTCAGAACCCCCGCTTCTTCTTGCTCATGTCTGCAGCTACTGGCGCTCCATAGCCCTCAGAACCCCTCGACTCTGGACCTCCTTATCCTTAAGATTCCTCGAAACCAACGTCAATCGCTCGCGCGACGGTATCAAAGTCGCCACCGCAGTCGAAACGTGGCTTCACCGATCCTATCCTGCCCCGCTCTCCATCGCCTTCACTGACAACCGTATCTTTCAAAAAGACACCGAAGACGTTGTAACCTGGTTGCTCTCCTGCATCCGCAGGCATGCGCCGCGATGGAAAGCCATTCATCTCAAGTTCTCGTCGGATTACTTTACTCAGCTGGCTGTGCTCTCCTCGTGCGCCTTCACCTCACTCGCTTCGTTTTCCGTGCACATCGATCACATGGGCTGGCGTGGAGGTCTCCCCTCACTCCGCCTCGATCTCGCCCAGGCGAGTCGACTTACTTCGCTGGCGTATACAGGGCCAGACCATGTCATGCGGGAAGACATCCTTGTTGACTGGGCACGCCTTACATCGATCGCGTTCTCGTACGACCTACACGAAGCAGGAGGTGGGAGTGCCACTCTCCCTCGTCAGTTCTTGACGTTGGCACTATGTCGGAACCTCGCGGAGCTCTCAATTGGGTTGAGCACCACACTGGCACAGCTTTTGCATCAGCTGGATGCGATGGCACAAGGACAGACAATAATCCCCATAGTTGAGTTGCCGAGATTGCATACGCTCCGCGTACGTCGGATGAGTCGGAGCGCGCATGCATGTGCACTCGTCGATGCATTACGGCTTCCCCACCTCACGACACTGGATATCGACAGTGCCGTTCTCACCGGCTGGGATGACTCTCGTGCGCCGTTATCGCACCCAGACCTAGTCCCGCGCCCACCCTTGCACACACAACCTCATATACAAACCCACTGGTGGCATGCCCACCATTTTTCTGCCCTCCTTGATCGCTCTGCATGCCACCTCCACACACTTTGTATCCGGGACGTCGAGATGTCTCCTTCGGAGCTCGCGCGTCTGCTCACGTCCCCGAGTATCTCGCCCACGTTGTCCGCGTTCACATTCGAGCCTTGTCCGAGGACGTATCCCATCTCAGAGGTGCTTGCGCATCTCGTTCCCTTGCCTAACTCCGAGTCTACACCCGCACCAGATCCGAGTCCAAGTCCGAATCCCACTTCCATCCCAGGTCTCCCCTCACCCTCCTTCCCCTCCCTCACCAGACTCCGCCTCGGCTGCGCCCACGAAACCCACCTCGACCCACTGGCTGACATCATCGAGTCTCGGACGGGAGATCATGCCATGCAAGCTGGCGTCCAACATCTTACCGTGTTCGAACTCGTCTTTTACGATTTTGTGTACAGTCACCGTCAGGGACGGCAAACTTGGCGCAAGGTGTGTTTTGACGCGTTTAGAGAACGGGTGTTGAAGTGTGCGCGCGAGGGTGGGGTGGATGTGGACATACGGGTGGAGAGGCCGTATGAGCCCGCGTATCTCTCTCAGTGCCTTGAGGGGCGTCGATGAAGAAATGAAATGTGGGGGCGATGGTGATTCCGAGTCGTGCTTGGTCTTGGATGTGTTGTTCGTCAAAGACGTTGATTCTTGTTCTTGATTGCTTTGCACTCGCATCTTGCATACATTTGTAATATTATTGACCGTCTGCGCAGTGGGTAGTAGGCGCTATATATACACCTCTTTCCGATCGTTCATGCATGACTTGCGTCCAAATGAAACTAAAGATGGGTTCGAACTGACGTTGTTGCACATGCCCGAGCTTCGTCGCCCTATAGTACATGCGATATGTTGCATTTGAACATGAAGTTTGTGCCCCCGAACTTGCAAATCATGTTTCATCAAATATATTTTGGCGAACCCTATCGAAACAATCCAACTGCCTCCATCATGGGGATGCATCTTACATGTGCTTGCGTGCAATTGTGATATATCATGTATGCTTTCTGGGGCAGGACCTGACAGCTTGGTTGACAAAACTAAGCGGTCATTTTGTGAGGAAAAGGGTGTGCCATTACCATTGAGATGCAAAACAGTAGCATTGATTGAATTCCTCGTAGAGTCTGAAACTAGGATGCCCCATTTGCAAGTTTGTTTTACATGCTTTCGACATGAACACTCACAGACACACAAGACGACTCATTTCACAAACATATATTGACTGTCTGCCCCTCGTACACTCGCTCCGCCTCCACTTCCACGTAGACCAACACGTCGGTCTGCAACTTGTGCCACACTTCCCCCGTATCGTCTCTATATAATACGAATGCAAGGTATTTCGATTTCTGGGGATATGGCAGGTATACGCATCCCGGTCCGCGTCCCCAGTCGCGGTGATAGTCAAGGATCGCGAAGGCGTATTGTCGATTCGGCATGTCTGGGAACGTGAAGAGGTCGTCGAAGAACACGATTGGA
>JBBPRD010000278.1:0-16209 GCA_038092855.1 Boletus piedmontensis
GTTTCTTCGTCGTGAGCAAGGCCCCTGCAAAATTGTCGGAGGTTCAACCATGCATATGGCACAAATCTGAACCCACCACACATTGACGAATACCGTGGTCCCTACGCCAACCACTAGCATCAGTGAAAGGCCATCTACGTACATCCGCGAACAGACCTTTCGGGATGTATGAGCCTTCATACACATCTTCGGTAGAAGTTGCATGAGGCAGTCCTTTGTGAGTACACAAGAGTCAGCGTGAACCAAATAGATATACTATAACTTACCCAACGGAGCAACGGGGTACCACCTTAAGGTCTCCCGCAGGATGGCCTCAACGAAGGGTAGAGAAAGTCTATCACTGAAACCCGGCAAACGATCAGAGCCGACTACAGTATCTATCTCTTCCTGTGCTCTCCTCTGGGCCTCAGGGAACAGAACCATGGCGAGGAGAAACACGTCCAAGCTGGCTGATGTCTGGATTGTATTTATTAGATGTTTCTCAAAAAAAGTATCAACAACAAAATCGCACGGTTTCCGATGCAGCTGTATTAAATATGAGCCAACGTAGAGTAATATACTCTCCACGGATGCTTACCGCCATACGCAACCGAAGAAGTGTTCCTGATGGCAAGGGTCACCTCTGGCAAGTTTCCACTATTCTCATTTCTCCTGACAGCACCACTAATCATCGAAGGTGTACCCGTTCCGGATGCCTCGGGAAGTTTCGAAAAGCTACTCAGCAGAGAGACAACAGAAAATGCGCACCATTTTTTCTAATGCCATCCCAAAAAGAACTTTGCGAAACCCAGTCGCGTAATACTTTGACTCTGCCGCTTCCGCTTTGAATGAGCCCGGCATCCATGTAGGTAGTTTCAAGACTTGGAGGAGGTTCAGTCAGAGAACAGCTCATGCGATGAGACCTACGAAATGGAAATATTTCAAGTAGAGCAGCTCTCTTTGAATCGACCGCTTTGGAAATTGCCTTCATACCCTGTTCGGCATACTCAATGTAGGGGTCGTTCGTCGGGGCTGTGTCATATCCATACACAATTGACATGATAATCGATGTAGAATAGCTAAATTAGATGAAGTTTCAGCGATGAACCCACATATAATAACGAAACAAACGCATGTGAATGCACAGAGAAATATCGTGGATCCTCGGCAAGATTGATGACCAATTGACGAGCCTTTGCGCACTGCATCGGATTATAGTTCATAGCAGCCTCGGCATTCAATGCTTGATGGTAAATGCGGCGGTGAAGACGCCACGTGTCCCCATAGGGGATGAGGATGGTACCATCTGCAATCCCGTATCTAGATGGATCAAAGCGTGAAAAGGTAATGGGAAAGAAAAAAAAGGGAGAGGCCCACGGTTCTGCTGTCGCGAACTTTGGCCGATCCGAGTAGATATTCGACCGAAGCTCGACCAGGTCACGAGCCACCTTTGCGGAGTTGATCACGAGTACATCCATGTTAAAAATACGTGTGTATATGAGGTCGCCTGGGATGGGTTAGGCTCGCGGAATGACAGCGAACATGGCACCCACCAAATAATTTACGCCATTGGAAGTAAGTGAACCATGGCTTGGAAGCATCAACACTTAACACCGCTCCCAAAAATGGGAAGCCTTTGGGCCCTGGAGGGAAGGGGACGTTGCCAGTGTGCCTGGACCCTCTGCGTTTAGCAATGTATAACGCAGCGAGCAGCGCAAATAATACACCGCGAAGCGCTACCACCATAGCCGTGAGTATGTTCAGAGGTTAGGAACAAGTGGCAGGGTGGCCGAAAAGTGACCGTTACTAATGGGCAGCGGCTGACGCCTATTATGTACAATTATGTACAGTAAGAATTAATGGCAAGCAATGGGGGTGCAGCTACTAGCAAGGTAGCAGATCTGCGGAACCGATCAACGCCGTGTGCTCGAGCGTGGTGAAGCTTGAAGAGTGACAAACACGAGATGAAGTGATGCTGTCGGGATTCAGCAGTTCGGCTGCGCAGGCTCCTGCCACCCCCCAACGAGAATACTGCAGTCATCACAGCCACGTCGCAGCTCTGTTGCGGCATGCGATGTTGGTCGGTTTCGCAAGTCTGCTGGTAGTACTGTGCCAGTGGCATGTTGCCGATTCGTTGTCAGCATGTAGTACGTATTGGCTGCTCGAACAAACAGATTTGGAACATGATTTTCGTGGACCTTCTTATGCTCCTGATACATTCACAACGCTAACTTGAAGTTTGGTTCTCAAAAGAAATTTGTTCCCTCAATCACGTGGTAAATCCTATATGTAGAGTATAGTGTACAACGTACTAATGATATCGAGCACCATCCAATTGCAGCCTGTACCAAGAGTAAAAGCATCCGACTCAGTGGATATCAAAGTTCTTGGATCACCATTTCTCTGATTTCACTCGCAGGCCGTCGAGGCACGATCCGACATGGGAAAGGCTTGGGGCGTCTGATGATTAATTAGGACTGACGCACGAGGAAAAAGGTAAAGCACCTACGAAGTCGTCGTAGACGTGAACTGAGGCTCGAACTCGATGTCATTTCCTTGGTCATCTTGCTCTTTCAAAAAGTCAAAGGTTGCAAGCATCGAAGCAACAGCGATCCACATCGATGCATCAGCAACGTATCTTCCAGGACAAATTCTGGGAAGCTGTCAGTCTTGGCCCTTCACCAATTAAATAATCGCACACCGTCGTCCGTAACCAAAGGTAAAAGAAACGTTATCCTCGGTAAGCGTGCCATCTTCTTTGATAAATCGCTCCGGGATAAAACTGAACGGTTTTGGGTATGTCTCTTCATCGTGGGCGAGGCCCCTGTGAGGCCGGTCTCAGAGGTTCGATTGAATGTAAGTATATCAGAAATACCATGTATTAACGATGACTGAAGCTCCTATATCCAACTCAACATCAGAAAGGGAGCACACTAAGAGATGAAAGCAGACCTCTCGGAATATACATGCCCTCATACACATCTTCAGTAGATGTTGCATGTACTAGGCCTTTATGAGGACATGTGTCAGTACAAAGTAAGGACAGGGAACTGGTAGTGCTCCCCTACAGGACCGACAGGGTGCCATCTTGAGATCTCCCGTATAACAGCTTCGACGAAAGGTAGACGGGATCTATCGCTGAAATTCGGAAGCCGGTTAATACCCACTAAGACGTCTATCTCCCTCTGAGCTTTTCTTTGGGCTTCGGGGAACAAAACCATGGCAAGGACGAACAGCTCTAAGCCAAACGCGGTCTATATGGTCCCCGTTAGGTACATCATGTGAGGAAGCATCCAAGTAATAACCGTACAGTCTCTGATGCAGCTGCACTGAAATATGAACTATGTAATGTGGTACATTTCACGAGGACTTACCGCCATACGCAACCGAAGAGGTATTTTTAATGGCATCAGTTACTTCCGGCAGATTGCCGTTACTTTCATTTCTCCTGATAGCATCACTGACCATTGAAGGGGTATCCGTTCCAGATGTCTCAAGTAACCTCAGGAAGCTATCCAGTTCGAAGACAGCAAACAATGCGCACCATTTTTTCCAATGCCATACCGAAAAGAACTTTACGAAACCCATCAGCGTAATACTTTGCTTCAGCCGCTTCGGCCTTGAAAGAACCGGGTATCCACGTAGGTAATTTCAACACTTGAATGACGAATTAGTGAGTAGCGAGTCACTTCTGCAACGAGACCCACGAAATGGAAATATCCCGAGTAAGGCAGCTGTCTTTGGATTGGCAGCTTTGGTAATTGCCTTCATACCATTCTCAGCAAACTCAACAAAGGGGTCGTTTGTTGGCACTGTATTGTATCCATACACAATCGACATGATAATTGACGTAGCATAGCTGAAATGGACAGTGTCTTAGCGATGACCTTACAAGCGTCTGAACAACCAAACGAACGTGTGGAAGTGCGCAGAGAAATTCCGTGGGTTGTCGGCGAGGTTGACGATCAGTTGACGAGCCTTTGCACACTGCACCGGTCGATAGCTCATGGAAACTTCGGCGTTCATCGCTTGATGGAAAATACGGCGGTGAAGACGCCATGTGTTCCCGTAAGGCATGAGAATGGTACCAGTTGCAATTCCATATCTACGGTCAAGCCACTAAGTGAAATGCTTGTAGCGACGAGAACAAGAACGGTGGTACGGTTCGATTGTTGCAAGCTTAGGCCGATCTGAGTAAATGTTTGACCGGAGTTCAAGCAGGTCATGAGCCACCCTTGCGGAGTTTATAACAAGTACGTCCATGTTGATGACGCGAGTATAGACGAGGTCACCTGGGATGGAGTAGGCCTTCGAGATGGATGGGGAATGACAAGTAAACATATGTGTGCTTACCAAATGATTTACGCCACTGAAAATAAGTAAACCAAGGCTTGGAGGTGTCGATACTGAGTACTGCTCCCAATAGTGGGAATCCCTTGGGCCCTGGAGGAAGGGAAAGATTACCAGGATGTCTGGGCCTGCTGCGCTTGACAGTGTATAGCGTCAGAAGTAGCACAAACAGTATGCCGCCCAATGGTACCGCTGCCATTTTTGAGAGCAAAAAGACCGCCACAAGGAAGAGTATAGTAAAGATCTGGGAAAGTCCCAGGACGGGCGTGCACGGCTCGGCTGAAGGCGGAGGATAGGAGCACGTGATCACTGAATCATTGTGTTATATAAGCATACCTAGAATGGCAAGTGTTATTGTTGCAAAGAACAATGGAATCGTTACGGTACACACAACATAAAGACAAGGTTCTACTGAGGATATAAAGGCAGAGATGGAACTCCATTTCTTATTGGGTGGCTACGTGCCCGTTCTGTCTCTGTCTACGACCCCTTTTTTTTTCTCTTGACGTCGCAGGCCGACTCAAATGTTTTCGCCTCCAAGGCTCGTGTCTCCGCCACCACGCTACGACGCTCACTCAAACTTACGGACCACCTCCACGTCGCTCAAACCATACCTTCAACTTCCTCACATTCTTTCTCTTACATGGCTCGCCTATCCCATTCTTTCCTTGTTGTTTGTCATCTTCCGGCTACAGCTCTCCTCAGACGAAGCACAATCATCGGTCGCCAATGCAAAGGATGATCTCCTCGCAGCTTGTCAGGCTGCCGAACAGGCTGCAGCTGCCGCTGCTAGTATGCCACGCTACCTGGCCGTCAGCACCAACCAGCAGTTCGCAGCTGCAGTCAATGGAACTATGAACGGTGCTCGTGAAGCTCTTGTCTTGGCGCTGACCTGCATGGAGGCAATCATCAACTTTCTTGTCGGCGTCTACCGCTCCACATTCCTCTGTTTTCTGGAGCTTGTTGTCGTTGGCGGTTTGGGTCTCCTCATCAGCGCAGTTCAAGAAGTGTGTCTTCTCCCATTACCAATTTTTAGTCTTACGAATCAGTTTAGATCACCTCCTTCTTGCAAAGTACTCTAAACAGCATTGTCTCAGGTCTCAAGAACGACGCTACTTCTCTCAACTCTGCCATACAGAGTGCCGTGAATTCTGTAAACTCGGTCAATCCATTCGGGAATATCCAAGCGCCACAATTCAACGTCTCTAGTCTTGATGCGCTCTCGAACATCACCATCCCTACCGATTTTGAGACCACTTTGATCCAACTCAATAATTCGTTGCCCACTGTATCGTCCATAAAGAATGCCATTCAAGATCTGTAAGTTGCCACCGATCCCATCAGCGAATGCTCCCTTACATCTTTCAGGGTGGACACGCCGTTCGAGGCCGTCAAGGCTGACATCAACAATACATTTCTCGGCCTAACCTTCGATCCTACGTTACTTCCCGTGCCAGCGCAAAATACTGTTTCTTTCTGCAGCGGCCTCAATACTTCTTCTATTGACAATCTCGGGAATGATCTCCTCCAGATCACGAAGATTGGGACAATCATTTTGATCGCAGTCCTCTTCCTGCTCCTCGCCGGTCAATTTATCTTTGAGTGGCTCAAGTGGCGTCTTCTTATGTTTCATCTGCAATTTACGCGCGAGGCCTGGAGGTCCGATCCAATGATTTATTATATTACTCCCGAAACTACTCCGTCTGTGGCGCTCACTGATCACAATCTCCTCATGCTTCAAACTGACGCACAACATCCGCTGTTTACCCGCATCGCTTATACGCTAGCTACTCGGCTACGCTTCACGGCCTCTCAACACATCCACCTTCGCTGGTTCCTTCACTACATCTTTCACCCTCCCGCGCTTGCCTGTTTTCTCATTGGCTTTTTTGGATTACTCTCCGTCCAAATTCAACTTATTGCAGTTGGTCCTCTTGAAGCCCGGTATACCGCTCAAGCTGCCGCGAGTGTGCAAGACCTTTCGAATGCAATTGCGTTGCAGATGAATAACAGCATGTACAACCAGTCCGCAGCATATGCCGGCGGAATCAACACCAAGGTCCAGACTGTTCAGTCCACGATCAACAACGGCCTCTTTGGCTGGGTGAATGGCACCACCACCACGCTCAATAGCACGCTCAACAACTTCTACAACGATGTTCAAAATCTCGTAGGCACCGTCTTCAACGGAACGATTCTGGAGACGCCCACGCAGGATTTCATCAAGTGCTTAATTGGTTCTAAAGTCGACGCCATCGAACAGGCACTCACTTTCCTGAATCAAAACCTCAATGTCAATCTTCCCCAGGTCAACGAGACTGTCCTTGTCCTCTCACCTGCCAACGTCAACGAAATCACACAACCTATTGCCACCGCTGCTGTTGGTGGTAGTTCGAGCAACCCTCAAGGCCTCATTGGCAGGCTGGTGGCGACGTACGTCGACTCGTTGAAGAAAGAACGATTAATGTTTAGTATCTTCATGGGCTTATGGGGGGTTGTTGTGTTAATGGGCCTCGCCATCGTGTTTTGGCATTCATATGCCAAGAACTGGGTGGATGCGTACAAGAAGCGGAAATGGCAGAAAGAGCAGCGAGACGGCCTCGAGGGATTCGTCATGCCATTCAGAGAGGGGGCACTCGTGCCTCATGTAGGGGATACCGAGAAAGGTCCAAGTATACCAGATCCTCCCTTGCGCTCGTTTACGCCGCTCCCTGAGGCCCGTTCGCCCTTTAGCATTAGCCTTTTCCGTCGCTCAAACCAGCCTCCTCCCTCACCTGATCATCATCTCAAGTCACTGGATCCTGCCTTCGAGAAGAGCTGGGATAGCCTCCTCCACGAGGACGCAAATAATAGGCAGCCTGCGCCGTCTGGGCTCCGCCGTGTTGTCAGTCGCCCGATGAAGCTCATGAACTTTGGCAAGAAGAAGGGAGACGAAAAGGTGGTAGAAACCTCTGAAGAAGACGGTTCAGAGAGCAAGTTAAGGTCCGTCTGGTTCAAGCCAGTGACTGGGTTATTCTCGAAGAAGGATAATGTTCAACCCGTTTCGGAGTTTGTGGTCAACAGGCCTGCCTCAGGCTCTCGTACTCCTTACCCACAGTTGACGATCTCGGTCGAGCAGGCCTCGACGGCTACGCCGAGAAACTTCCCGGAAATCGATAGCAGACCTCCTTCCCCTGTGCATGAAGAACCTCCACTGACCCGGCCAGCTTCGCCAATGCCTCGCACGCTTCCTTGGATGAGGAACATTCCCCCGAAAAAAGCCATTCCTCTCACTATTCCTCCGCCACCTCCGGGCCGCCCACGGAATGCCAGCGTTCCTACGGACGTCGGCGCTACTCCTCCAGATCAAGGTCCCTTAGCCATGCCGCTTCACAACGCCTTTGAGGAACGTCCAGCGTCTCAGAAATCCGTCTATCTCGCGCTTTATCCCACGTTCCTCGCTTCTCTTTCTGACGCCGCCTCTTCACACGAGAGATATGAGCGATCGTCAACCGTTCCCGTCCAAGTCGCCCCACCGTTAGCGGGTCCCATCAGTCGACATGAGTCCACTAGGTCAACCTCAAGGCTTCTTACGAATATGCATGTCCAATCTCCAGGCGAGCCGGTTGATCCATTCGCTACGCCTTTTGACGACGAAGCCCGCGTCGTGAATCCTGCAAAGACGAAGAGAGCCACGAATCCATTTGCCGGCTTTGCCTTGTAATGTCAGTGCTTGTCATGGGCTCACCTCTATCGGTCTCGACATCAGGACAACCCACTTACTTTATCGCTGACGCTAATCACCATTGTTCACTAAGTGATATATTTGTTAGTTTACACTTACACACACGTACATCAAGCACTCGGCAACTTATGTATCTATAGTGGATAGCCCGTTTGTCTTGCTTACATTTCCGCTGGTAGTCGGATGGCAGATGTATTCAACGGAAATTCAATATGTTCATTGCTTGCTATGATCTCAGAACTTGATGTACTCGTGATTCAGGCGGTACTATAACCTACTCTCAGAGTTCAGGTGTGTTCTACATGGCAAATCCTACCTGCGTTATATTAATTGCGGCTCCCGATTCTGTGAAATTTGGAGCCTTAAGAAGGTATATATAGGAGGTATACACATATGCGAAGCTGACGTCGGAACATTCACATCCTCCAAGTTAGAAGCTCAGCGAGCCAACAAATGCTCTGAAATAATCTGATCCACTCTCGGATCGAGCTTTCCTAGAATCTCAACCGTCTCCGCCTTTAAGCAAGCGATAAAGAATGCGCGTCAGCCAAACTCGCTCCGCAAAATCTGCAGAACAGAAGATGCACTTACCCACAAACGTCTTGAGATCTCCTTTCCCTCTTCACTCAAAATATAGTCACTCTCCTCAGCGACCTCACAACAGGACACGTATCGTCCGTGCCGAACTCTCTCGCCCGGTCCCACGGCGGGGTGCACGAGCGTGCGACTCCCCATCTCAGTCGTGCGCGCCAACAGCGCTTTCATCACACGCACCACAACGTTTATGACCGGATTGCTCTCGATCGAGCGGGTGAGGCGAGAATGACAAAATCCGGGGTTGATTGCCGACACAGAGACGGGCGTCGGGTTCGGTAACCGAGAGGCGAGTTCGCGGACGAACATGACCTCTAGCACTTTGGTATTTTGTTTTGGACAAGGTTAGCATCGTGACCATGTGTCCACGAGGTTTCACTCACACTTCGAGAGTTCGTAACGCTTTCTCATCACACTACGCTAGCATATCAGCACCTGTTCCACGCGTGCTGTTGGACACTTACGAAACAGTGCAGTATTCCTCGTCGTTCAGCTTCCCGAGGATGCTGGGCCAGCTGGTAGCGCCTTTGAGTCTGTTGGCCAGGAAATGGGCTTCGCTCGAAACGATGACAAGTCTCGAAGCATTTGATGGGGTCGTCGATTTGATGAGGTGAGGGAGCATCAAAATGCTAAGCAGGGCCGTTGACAGGTAGTTCACTTGCAATCTGACACATGAACAGAGTCAACAGGGGGGTACCGTACTACATGCACTTGGGACGAACGTGGCCTCCCATCCGTCTTGCGTCTTCGCGTAGGTCATGGTCGATATTGCTGCATTCGCAATAAAAGCGTTCATTGGGAAGCCCTCCAATTCAACCCTGTCAGCAAACGCGCGCACAGAGTCAAAAGAACCCAGCTCGAGTGGCCAGGCCTGGACGTCATCGACCGTGGACTGTCGCTCAATATCTATGAGAAGGGCTGCAAGTCAGCGATGGAGTTGACGAAGAGGTCGTCGTACCTTGCTTTGCTTGCTTCCCCTTGGCCTCATCACGGGTGGTGAGAAGGAGTCGCTCGGGTCTGAGCCTTGCAAGATGAACGGCTGCTTCGAAGCCAAGGCCAACGTTTGCACCAGTGACGACTATCGACTTGTCGCTGACATCGGCGTTCGGGATGGGGATTGTTGTCCATTGTTCACGGAAAAAGGTGCGGATGGTGAACGTGCCCATGACGACTGTGGCATTCAGGTGCCAGACACTGGAAGGGGGTGAGAGCACTGAACAAGTTAAAGGCCGCAAAAATAGTGTTTTCCCGCACCACTCGAGTGCGGGACGACGGAGACTAATCGTATGCGATGTCAAGTTCTATGGGAATAATGGGAAATGGTTCCGTGTCTTATAAGTCATCGTCATTAAAAGCTTCCAATGATCCGTGTAGGGTTGGGTGGACACTTTTAGGCAACCGCATGGTAGGATCGTATTGCATGGGTATGACACTGAAAGGGACCGTGGAACATGATAGAACAACTGAACTGCTGATCCAGAGGCTGTGACCCAATACTATCACGACGGGTACAACTGTCACCAATTAGCCGACCCAGAGACTCGGAGTTGTCAGAACCGTGTGACAATTGTATCCGCGGAGGGCACCCTGCCCAGCTCGACGTACTCGTCTCGAGTGAAATTGAGAATATCGTCCAATAACCGGTTATCATCGACATCTGATAGTTTGACGTCACTCTTCAGAGTCCACAGTGCATGTCCAGGAGCGCCAGCCGAACAAACGTCAGGTCGAATTTAACACTTCATCGTGTCGGGTTTCAACGTTACAAGTAGGGACCCCGGATATGAGTCACATGGACCCATTCCAGGTCTCCACCTATGCGTCAGCGCCGAGCGCACTCCTCCATAAGGGTCCACCGACGTCTCCGAGAACTCTTTCTACCTCGGCCTGCTCCAAGTTAAGGATAACCTTCCGCTCGCCTACCGGTTTTCGTGCCGCTGTAAACCCATCCTCCATGAGCATCGCCCGCGATGCAAGGAGGGAGTCCAAGACAAAGGTGAGCTCGCCGAGTGTAGGTGCGCGGGTGGACACCCCTTCTCCAAGGGTTTCCACGTAGATCAGGTGCTGACGTTCGATCTGTCACACAGGTCACGCGCGAAGCGATATGGATATGTCCGGAAAACTTACCTCTCCCCATTTAATTTCTTCTATACCTTCCCTCTTCATACACTTTACCAACGCAGCTAGCATAATTCTTTCGTGTAGACTCAGCTCCCTCAAGAATGCGGCCGTTGGACTATTTTGCATCACTTTAATGACCTCCTTTACGTCTTCCGTACTCGCAGCCTTTCCCCTTGGATGTACAAGTTCGACGGCACGTCTGCAGATGTCCAAAACGCGGCGGGCGTCACCAGAAATAGAGGACACTTTCATGGAGGCAAACTTGACGCCATCGACAGTAATGACATCGTGTTGGTGTTGAGGCGGAAGATTTTCTTTCGAAGCGAGAAGACGTGCATGCACAATCTCCTGAAGTTGGGGGGTCGTGTATGGCTGGAAATTTATTCGGGTCATACCTTTATATCATGGTTAAATCATGTCGGGAGATCGTCATCACTGTTCTTACCCAGTCGACTGCGAACACGTCCGCTCATAACCCTCTCTGGAAGATCCATTGTATTCGCGACCGCAAGCACGACGAGCTTCGACCCGGCTAATGTTGGCCAATTAAAAAAGTTATAGATAACGTCTTGTTTTGTTGTGACCAGCTGGTCCAGTTCATCCATTAATACAACACTGGCGGATCCAGTATAAATCGTCAGTTACTGACACTGTCAATCGAGAATCACTACCAACCATGCATGACCACCGGGACCCGCTCTAACACCAGCACTGAAGTGGTTGCTGAGTCGTTTTAGAGCTTCCTTAGAACTGACCTTGAGATGACCCTCCGTGGAGACATCGTGACCGGAAATCGTTTCCCAAAGTAGATTGTAGGCTGCCGATGGCTCGGGAATTCTGAGCCCGTTAATCTCGACGTACGTGAATGGGATCGTTTCCTGCACAAGGCTATAAGTAACAGCCGCTTATGGATGGTCCGGGACGCACTCCAGTCTCTGCCATGCGCTTAAGTTCGCGTACAACAGCGTGCACAGTGGCTGTTTTCCCAGTTCCAGGTACTCCCGAGATATCTAGGAGAGCCAACAGTTAGAAGTCCCCAGAACAGGGACCGCGATACCCACAAATACACCCTCCGCTCCCCTCCTCGAGAAGTTCTTCTACCGTACGCAAGACACGGTTGTATTCTTCCCCCCGGCAAGGTAGAATGTCCGGGCGTGCAGCCACATGCAGGACATGCATGGCTCTCAACCACGCGTCTTGGGGCAACTTCTGTAGCTGCTTATAATGTTCTCGTGTCAGGTCCGGAGGTGGGACGCGCATAACTGCTACTTTTCGATTAGTCCTCTTCCGGATGGCAGCTTTAGAATGAGGGGTTGGGACAATCAGCTTGTTTGAGCGAGATTTTCGAGGTGTAGACTTAGATGGGGTGCTGAGTGTGCGTTTACGTTTCCGGGATGGTGTCTTTGGTAGATCGTCCTCAAGCACTTTGTTGTGGGCATCGGGCTCGGAGTCGAGATCGTCGGTACCTGTGATGGGAAGTTCGTCGTTATCACTGTCCTCCACAGGTTCTCGGTACTCATAATTGGTATCCGTTTCATGTGTCAACGACTCGTCTGCCTCAATGACCCTCTTGAGTCTTGGCCGTTTCTGAACCTGGATAGTCTTCTGTCTTGGGGACTCTACGAGAACATTCCAGGACTTTCCACTTGTCTGTTCTTCGTCTGAATCGGAGAGTGCACGATTTTTGTGAGGACTCCAGGAAAAATCGTAGTAGAGCCCTTTCCTGGAATCGAGGGCGAAGCGACAGTAGAATATATCATCTTGTCTGAAATTTACTGAGCGTGAATATCTAGAGGATGCGACTTGATTGGCGTTTTCCTTGGGGAGTTGGTCGGTTACGGTGCAGTGGCGAACGACATTCGAGGGGGGTAAGATTGCTTCCGTGTCAAGGGTGAAGTACACCTCGTTCTTTTGACGTGGTTGGAACTGGCTACAAAAATACATTACTCTCCGACTCACCTCGGTGTGCTCCCTTCGCGGACGTACGCGAGGAAGTTCGATTGGCCTTTGAAACCAATGTATTCGAATGAACATGTTGGCTTGCGCTCCTTCCGACTCGTCCGTCCTGAGCTCCCACATGGATGTGATGACTCCGATGCTATCATACATCGCAGTGCCTGTTGAAACGCATACCGTATTCCCGACTTCGAATACCTCCCGAGTACTCGCCTCGGATCGCGAAGGCCGCGGCTTTCCTTTGAGGGACGGTGGCAGAAGCGACCTCGGGCGGGTAAACGAGCGGTAAAACATGGTCTGCATGCCGGTTGAGGGCTTCCAATTCTCGTCCTCTGCAAGGGCCTGGTAGTCTTGTGGAGTGGAGGGTCTGACGTAGAATGGTTCGGACGACCAAAATGTGGATTCGTCCGCCCATGCGCTGGGATGTACGGGGGTAACGAGCTGCTGGTAGCGCTTCGAACGACGCGATGGCGTTGCCTGAGTCGACATAATGGAAGTTAATGTTCAAGTGCGTGACCAACGCGTGTGTCACGCGTTTCGATTAGATAAACTCGGGGGATCCCTCCACGATATTTCTTCGTCTTATTCCACCACTCCCCGGTGAGCATCTACCAATCACTCAATGCCCATCCCATGAACTCCTTCGCAGACAGACATGCTCGTCCTGTATGGATCATCCGCGCTCACAGAAATAAAGCGTCAGATCCTGCTGCGTGACACCCAGGCTATAAATTGCGACATCCTGTCAATAGACGCAGTTTTCATTCATCTCGTGAAATGTCGCACGCAGACGCTCGAACAGGAACTCAGCAGCAGTCGTTCGTCTCCCAGGCATTTACTCGCTGCCCTTCTTGACTATGGCAACAATGTCCAGTTACCCACCACGCTAGACACTCTCCAAAGTGATCAAAACACTGCCTATGTCACCCCGAGAGCAGGTTCTATATCTCCATGGAGCAGTAAGGCAACAGATATCGCAGCCATCTGCAACCTCGGAGAGTACGTTGAGAGAGTCGAACGAGGCATCGCATACGCTTTTTACTTGAGTGGGGGCAAGACGCTAGACAACACGGTGGTATCCCAAATTGCGCATCTACTCCATGACCGCATGACGCAAACCATCCAACTCTCTCTACCTCATGAGGATGTGGTATTCAAGCATCAAAACCCCAGCCCTTTGCGGACAGTCGAGTTGACAAGCCGAGTGGATGAAACGGTGGATGCTGCCGCCGCCCGAGAACGTCTCTCTGCAGCTAACAAAGCATTGGGTCTTGCCCTCGCATCCGACGAAATCGATTATTTAATCGATGCTTTCGTTGCTGGAGCCTCTCCGATCAATCGCAACCCTACCGATGCAGAGCTCTTTATGTTCGCTCAGGTTAACTCGGAGCACTGCAGGCACAAGATTTTCAATGCCGCCTGGACAATCGACGGAACCCCTCGCGACAAATCACTTTTCCAAATGATTAGGAATACCGAAGAGAAATGCATCAACAAGGCTATCTCTGCCTACTCCGACAACGCCGCTGTTCTCGGAGGTTCAACCATCCCTATTTTTGGACTTTGGGCCCAAGAATGCAAAGAAACACAAGTTTATAGCTCGAAAAAACTGGAGTCTCATCCCATCCTCATCAAGGTCGAGACCCACAATCACCCTACAGCAGTTTCTCCATACCCAGGAGCGGCAACGGGGTCCGGTGGGGAAATACGCGATGAAGGCTCCGTCGGCCGAGGGTCCAAGCCCAAAGCTGGCTTGGTTGGCTTCACTGTGTCCAACCTCCGTATCCCGGGCTATGAGCAGCCATGGGAAGTTGACTTTGGTCGGCCATCCCACATCGCATCTGCACTAGAAATCATGATTGATGGTCCACTGGGTGCGAGTGCATTCAACAATGAATTTGGACGACCGGCCCTCGCCGGTTATTTCCGCACGTTCTCAGAATCCGTACCGGCCTCGGAGGATGGGGCGAAGGAAATCAGGGGATACCACAAACCTATCATGATCGCTGGCGGTTACGGAAATGTCCTCCCGCGCTTCGCGAAGAAATCGGCCATCGAGCCTGGCGCAAATATAATCGTGTTAGGAGGCCCAGGGATGTTAATTGGTCTAGGAGGCGGAGCCGCGTCTAGCCAGGTTTCTGGTGCTGGTTCGGCAGAGCTTGATTTTGCGTCTGTGCAGCGAGACAATGCAGAAATGCAGAGACGGTGTCAGCAAGTTATTGACGCGTGCACAGGTCTGGGAGATAGTAACCCGATTCAGAGTATCCACGATGTCGGGGCCGGCGGACTATCCAATGCCTTACCCGAATTGGTGCATGATTCCAGGCTCGGAGCGATATTTGAGATACGAGACATTCTCGTTGCAGATAGCTCCATGTCGCCGATGGAAATCTGGTGCAATGAGAGTCAAGAACGATACGTGCTTGCCGTCTCCACGGAGAAGGCGGGTGATTTCGAGGCGATTGCGAAACGAGAACGGTGTCCGTTCTCCGTCGTAGGTCACGCTACGAAGGAGGAAGAACTGATCGTCACCGACCGCCTCCTTGGCCAGGATGTTATCAATCTGAAAATGTCCACCCTTTTTGGCAAGCCACCTCGAATGTCCCGGAAGGATAAAACGCGAAAGGTTGTATTCAACAACTTTGACCCGTCCTTGTCCACGTACCTCCCCAACAACACCGACCCTCTCTCAGCCGCAGTCGATCGCGTACTTCGCCTTCCATCCGTTGGTTCAAAGTCCTTCCTTATCACTATCGGAGATAGGTCCATCACCGGTCTCGTTACGCGCGACCAAATGGTGGGTCCTTGGCAAGTCCCTGTTGCTGACGTTGCCGTCACCCGCTCTTCCTTCGGTTTTGACGTCCTCGCCGGAGAAGCCATGGCAATGGGCGAGAGAACTCCTGTAGCATTGCTCAACCCCGCTGCATCGGCGCGCATGGCAATCGCCGAGTCTTTGACCAACATCGTCGCAGCCTCTATTTCGAACATTTCCCTCGTCAAGCTAAGCGCTAACTGGATGTGCGCTGCGTCAAAGGAGGGTGAAGGCTCGGGGTTGTACGACGCTGTCTCCGCTGTGGGTTTGGAGCTTTGCCCTGCACTCGGAATTGGAGTGCCGGTCGGCAAAGACTCCATGTCCATGTCAATGAAATGGAAGCAAGGAGACGAACAACGAGAAGTTAGTGCACCTTTATCGCTCATTGTTACTGCATTCGCATCTGTGGACGACATTTCTACAACTTGGACGCCGCAACTCCGCACGGACGTTGGCGAGCCAACAGCCCTTGTATTTTTCGACCTTGCGGGAGGGAAGAAGCGCATGGGTGGATCAGCGCTGGCGCAAGTGTTCAGAGAGATCGGGTCGGAGGGACCTGACGTTGTTGATCCTTCCGTGCTCAAAGCCTTCTTCAGCGGCTGCCAGATCGCCAGAAAAGCAGGCTTAGTCCTTGCCTATCATGATCGTTCCGACGGTGGTTTGTTCGCTACCC
>JBBPRD010000279.1:0-16160 GCA_038092855.1 Boletus piedmontensis
CGGATTGGATCCATGCTTGACCCTAGGCGTTGTGGGTACCACGGCTGTACATGTCGGTGACGAGGAAGTTCTTGGCGTTTGTGGGGGTAAGTTAGAGAGGGTCATTTGGCCAAGGGGGTCTGCAATGTCAATGTCAAGCCAGCCTTCAACGTCGGTTGTGGTACCGCGGAAGTTCGTGAACCGTCCTGTCAATCATTCCTGTTCATTGGAACATCGATAATAGGGCGTCTCAAATTTGCTTTCGGGAGAAAGTATGAGAACACGACGTGCAGCCGACACTCGCCTGCATATTGCATTGGTAGTAGAATTCGCTTCCAAGAGCTCAGCATAATACTTGAGAGCAATCTCTGGCATGTATGTGAGCGCAACCATTTGAGTCCGGGAGAGATACCTACGAATGTCTACGCCGTCCACTAGCTATAGCAGCGAATGCGTGTTGTATCGGAAACGCCAACAGGTAGGTATGAATAGGAATGTGACGTGGCGTGGTGAACTAAAATTGAACGCTAAGTACCAACTGCCGCGACTTGTCAATAACTCAGTCCTCAGCCCTCTCTCGCAAAACCCATCCCATTCGTCTTTCTCGCTCGTCGCGCCTCGCGTCAGGGAGCAGTTCGGATTGTGTGAACGGCAACATTTTTGATGGGCAGGCAGGAAGACCCGCAAGATAAAGCAGTTCGAATCGATGTTGCTGCCAGAGTATGACGGTGTTTCCACACGATTCGAGGATTGGGTCACCTCCATCTCGTGTCGTGTATCCCAGTATACCTGTTCCTCATGTATCCCCATCGCACTCAAACTTACACTCTCTTCCAGACACTCTAACTACCTTGTATGACGGTCACATCCGTCTCTCTGGGTACGTGCAAGTGTTAGTCCGGGATCTTCCACCTGACCTGTGTCGTCCCGCCCTGGCATCGAGAGAGGCACACACTGACGGCTTCCCTCATCCGAATCTTGCTTGTCTCATTCCACCTCCACACTTCTCCTGTTCCCTCCATCTCCTCCGACCACACCAGGACCAGTCTCCTCGCCGCATCATGGGACTACCTCATCAGGTTCTGGGGTGCCCCCTCAAGACGTAGTCGGACCCACATTCGACCTGGCTTCCCCTTCCGACCGCAAAAGCGGCGCAAAATCACCAGGTAAGCTGACCAGGGGCGCTGAAAACGCACAATTCCATGACCGTACTCAAGTCGCATACCGCACGGGTATCCAAGGTGGGCTTTGCGCCCGGATCGGACGAACTGGCGTATAGTTGTGGGTTCGACCCTGCGTGTGTTTGGATACGACAGTACATCTTTTCATCCTTTCCGTCTGTTAAGTGCTATGTGGAAAACTGATCTCATAGTGCTGGTTCCTGCTCCATTTTTATTTCTGTTGGTCTTTGCTGTATTTGCCAGGCCTGGACAACCGATGGTCAATCTTGCGGTTTCACCTGACAGCCTCAACGTCCTCCCGTCCTCTACGGGCGGGACCTCCATCTTTCACCTAGCTTACGAGTTCAGCCCGCCACACCATCCTGTCTCGTCTATCTTAGCGCCGTGCCGACCTCTTCACTCAACACTACATATATGATGACCTACCACTCGCGCAATCCCATATTCTCGCCCTCCAGATCCCCGTCTACCATCACATCCACCAGGGACCTGTTTTGATTCGCGCTGATGGTCTCACTGACAGCACACCAGCCTGTCGATCTATCCCGCTTTCGATCAGGGCCGCGATCAAACAGTACTAGTGGTGTGATCGACGTGGTGAACTCTGCGCCTAGAATGCCGATCATGACAGCTTTTTATCTTACTACTTGCATATGTTCAGTATCGTCGTCGAATCAATTCCAAACCCGCCCCGCTGTGATTTCGATGGACTGGCGTAGTTGATGAGATCGCCCTCCTGCGTACAGCATTCTACGGGAGAAATGGACGTCGCGCAAACTCGACAAGGAGGGGATAACCTACCCTTGATACAAGATGTTAGGCTCGGGACAGACGTAATTCACGAGAGTGTACAAAGAAGATAGAAAGAGACTGGGGCGGTGGAGGTGGAGGTGGCCTCCTGCAGTGAATCACCAACCCATAACGGGGCGAAACACATATCAATGTTGAAATGAGTAAATCCCGAACAACATTCAATAAAACTATGTAACCGGGGCACGTAAATCCCTCCGTCACTTCATTTTGCTGAGACCAGCATTACGATGTGCGAATTAACTCCGTCAAGTTCGGTGGGACTCGACTTCCAAACATCTCGACTTTATTCAGTACACGACGATGGACATGGCCATGATAATCTCAAACAATTACAACACGTTTCCTTGCTAAATCACTCAGTGCCTTGAGGTGCTCTATTTCTGCACGTCCGCAGGAATGAAGCTCCATACCTGGCTTGGCAGCGGAGTAGTGAGGATGTCGAGAGTGATCTATCGCATAATTGGTATGAGTATCCATAAATCTTTATTGATGGACTTTGCGCACAGGAGAGTCAGGCTTGGTGTTGTTCGAGGTCCAGGCTGTCGTCGGCCAGATGGGGCTAGGCACTTCGATCCTGGTGAATTTTAGTTTCAGTATTAGCGACAGTATACTACATGAAAGGCCAGATAGACACTGACGTGTAGGGTCCGTCTCCTTGAATTGACCAGATCCATGGAGTTGGCATGGTACCTACAACAACCTGCTTAGAGGCGTCTTGACTCAACCAAGGAGTCCCCGTTTGATCTAGGATCAAGGTGTACTTTCTGGAATCACCCTCCAGGTGTGCGACTGACCACTGCAAGATAGCAAGGCTCCAATCAGCACATCATTCCATTCAGGAAAGGAAAACCGAGTGAACTCCAAGGTTTGAACGGATTGCACGAGGATTGTTAGCGCTAAATGAAAACCAGTGAACTCACAACATTGTCTGGGCCGCCCACGACGACAGGGTCTGTAGGTCCACCCTTGTGAACTGCACCAACCGTTGTTTCGATGCCTGCAGCAAGCTGAATATAATATTTCCCGTCTTTAGGGCCGCTCATTGCTATGTAAGTTGGAAATGGGGAAGTTACTGTGTGTAGTCAGGATGCGGATTTCTGTGTGCAGATGAACCCCAACCTTATATACTCGCTCGCGCACGGCGCGGGTGGTCCAGCCTCTGGCAATTATTGTGCACTCCCACCACCCCCCAGTTGCAACACATCATCAAACCTCGATTGATCAGTGGACCACAGTTACCAATAAAGTTCAAGGGTGTGCATGCGGTGATATCTAGTAATGGCGTTCATTACCGTCAATTGAATTCCGGTCGACGAAATCCCCAATGAGGTACTTGAAGTATGGAGGCCATGGTGAGGCTTCTGAATACCTCGAAATGGTTCACCAGCCCTTGTCCCTTACGTTGGACTCTAACGTACGGTCGGTTTGGGGTAATGCGCGGTGGTCTGGGGGGGAATTGGCCTGACAGCATCGTGCCCTCGCCTTGCTCAGCACATTGTCGAAACCCTAGTATGTGTCCGACTCCGAGACAGGGCCGCTCGAAGAAGGCCATCACACGCTCGTGTCACCCTAGTGCTTCCTAACATTCATCGGCTCGCGTCCGAAGATGAATCCGAGGAATGTTTGATCAATGCCTCGTGCTAAAGGTGTAGATCGAACGTTTGAATGGTGGGCCACGTAATCTGGTCTTGATGGATCATTAGCTTGAGAACTGCCACTTTGCGGCTGGTAATCGCCGAAAACCTGCCCCGCATCATTACATGAATTAAGAAAACGTGTTCCGGCGGGGATTGAGCAATACCATCCATTTGGAAGCGTGTGCCTTGTGGTGTGTTGTGAACATGTGAGGACTGCAAGCCCCCGTTGCGCTGTCCGTGCAAGGCAGCGGTCTATCTTCGGGGTGTGTAAGAATGGGGAACTCACCAAGCTCTCCCCGTCAGCTCGAATTAAGCAAAGGCTGAGATGCACATGATGCCGTACACTCGGGGACTGCCAACGGTACTGAAACAGGCCGCAACTCCGTGATGTGAAATAAATTTTGAATGGGGCGACCCATGGGTCGAGAATGTAACTGCGGCAATTTGATTGACTCAAGTGGCCTGTCGCAAGAGGAGCTCAAAGAATGTTAATGTTGGGGTCCGAAGCATCCATCATGCAGCGTCATGCACGGTGCGATATTGAAGGAGTCCGGAATGAACCGAGAATAAGGACAACTTAGAAAGACACGAGAGTTGGGCGATATTTTCTGGGGACAGTCAGCTGGTACGCGAACCTGTGATACTAGTAGGACGCCAAAACCAAAATGCTGAATGACGTGGCGACAGGTTGAATCTTCTCTGCGGGAAGAATATGAGCGTGCTGTGGCTGCATACTAGAACTTGGCAACGAGGGAAGGTTTCACCTCCGAAAGGATATTGCTCAATGATGTGTAAATGAAATCTGTCGAGTGCGGGAGGGCTTAACCTTAACATCAGTCCCAATGCCTCAAAATTGCACACTATTCAGACGTCTTTGAATCACTGTACCATTCATTCCGCGTATTTCGATTCAGTGTAGTACACAACGAAGAACATGACCACGATTATCTCAAACAATTACAACGTGTTTCCTTGTTAAATCACTTGGTGCCTTGAAGGCTCCATCAATGCTTGTGCACAGGAATGAACTCCCACAACTGGGTTGGCTGCGGAACGGTGAGGAACTCGAGAGTGACCTATCACATAATTGGTGAGCATCCATAAGTCTTCATCAATGATCTTTCCTCACGGGAGAGTTAGGCTTGGGATTGTTCGAAGTCCAGGTTGTCGTGGGCCAGATGGGGCTGGGCACCTCGATCCTGGCAAATTTTAGTTTGAATATTAGCGACAGCATACTACACAAGGCAGATAGGCACTAACGTGTAAGGCCCGGATCCTTCAATTGACCAGGTCCATGTAGTGGGCATGGTACCTACAACAACTCGCCTACCGTTCTCTTGGCTCACCCAAGGAGTCCCAGTTTGTTCTAGGATTAAAGTGTACCGTCTGGGGTCCCCCTCCACCTGCGTGACGATCCACTGCAAGGCAGCAAGGTTTCAATCAGCACATCACATCATTCAGGAAAGGAAAACAGTGAACTCCGAGATGTGAACGGATAACACGAGCATCGTCGTTGGCACTCAATGAAAACCAGTGAACTCACAACATTGTCTGGGCCGTCCACGACGACAGGGTCCGTGGGTCCACCATCGTGAACTGCGCCGACTACCCTTTGGGGTTCTGCAGCAAGTCGAATCAAATATTTCCCATTTGCAGGACCGCTCATTGCTTGACCGCTCATTGCTTGTAAGTTGGGGAAGTTACTGTGTGGAGTTGGGATGGTGAATTCTGCGTGAAAGAGGTGTGAATGAACTCCAACCTTATATACTCGCTCACGCGGTGGCCCAGCCTCAGTCAATCATTGTGCACTCCCACTACCTCCCAAGTACAGCACATCATGAAACTTCGATTGATCAGCGGACCGCGGCCACCAATAAAGTTCTAGGGTGTGCATACAGTGATATCTAGTAATGGTGTTCATTACCGTCAATTGAATTCCAGTCGACGAAATCCCAATGAGGTACTCGAAGTAATGGAGGCCATGGTGAGGCTTTTTCTCGAAATGGTTCGCCGGCCCTTGTCTCTTACGTTGGGCTGTAACGTACAGTGAGTTTGGGGTAATGCACGGCGTCTGGGGGAAAGTCTGACAGCATCGCGCCCTAACCAACCTTGCTCGGCACTTTGTCAAAACCCTATTACGTGTCCGATTTAGACAGGGCTGCTCGAAGAAGGCCATCACATGCTCGTGTCACCTAGTAAGTAATTCCTAGCATTCATCGGTTCGCGTCCGAAGATGGACCCGGCGAGGAATGTTTGGTCAATGCCTCGTGCTAAAGGTGTAGGTCGAATGGTGAACCACGTAAGCTGGTTCTGATGGATCAATAACTTGAAAAAAAGAATTGTCACTTCACCGCTGGCAATTGCTAACAAGCTGCCCCGCGTCCTTAAATTTCGACAAAGTGTTCTGACGGGGGTTGAGCAATACTAACATTTGGAAGTGTGAGCCTCGTGGTGTGTTGTGGACCTGCCATGAGGAATGCAAACCTCCGTTGTGTTGTCCGTGTAAGGCAGCGATGTCTTCGGCGTGTGTAAGAATGGGGAACTCATCAAGCTCTCCCCGTTCGCTCGAACTAAGACCCATGAGTTCAGAGTGTAACTGGTGACAACTCGATTGACTTGCCAGTGATTGGTCCCTCACTTTTTTTCTGCCTGTCTCGTACCCTTTACAGTCAGAAACGGCGGTGGCTCTTGCATTCGATCACCACCCAACGGTAAACTAAACAAGAAGAGCAGGCGTCCAAAATAGTCAGAGACATACACGGCGCATGTTGATTGTTCCAGCTCGATTCGGCTTGACCATGATAGACATGCGTGATGAAGCAACATTCGGACAGGGACGATAGTAAGCACTCAATGGTGACGAGACAGTATATCATAGTGTTGTTGAGGAGAAATTTCATATAGATGAGAGGATTGTGGTTGTGTCCAGTACGGTAGCAAAGTGAGATGCGGAACGAAGTTCGAGCGCGCAACGGTGGGAATATGTATCCAGAGGCGATCCAACGTGGGGTCACTCAAGTTTATACCGAGACAGGATGTCGAATAGCGACACCTACGCGAGCGGAATCCTATAGGTCAGCAACTGCATCGTAGGTAGTTGATCTCATTCCACAAGCTGTCTTTCTACTAGTCGTTCGGAAGAGAAGCGGCGGGATTACCTCATCAGATTCTGGAGCGTTACCCCTCATCCGACTGGCTTCCTCTTCCGATTGCAACAGCGGCGCAAGATCACCAGGTAGGCTGACCAGAGGCGCGAAAAACGCACAATGGGCCCACGATCGTATTCAAGTCGCACACCGCACGAGTATCCAAGCCTTCCAAGGCGGACTTTGCGCCCGGTTCGGACGAACGGGCGTATAGTTGTGGCCAGTTCGACCCTGCGTGTGTTTGGATACGATCATGCGTCTTTTCATCCTTTCTGTTTGTGAGGTGTTATGTGGAAAACTGATCTCATACTGGTTCCTGTTCCATTTTTATTTCTGTTGGTCTTTGCTGTCTTTGCTAGGCCTGAATAACTGATGGTCAATCTTGTGATTTCGCCTACAGCCTCATCGTCCTCCTGTCCTCTACGGGCCGGACCGTCTCCATCTTTCACCTAGCTTACGAGTACAGTCAGAACGGTAATGCAGCCCGCCACACCATCCTGTCTCGTCTATCTTAGCGCCGCGCCGCTCGCTTCTCTCAACACTACCTAAATATGATGATGACCTACCACTCGCGCAATCCCATTTCCTTGCCCTCCAGATCCCCGTCTACCATCACATCCGCCAGAGACCTGTTCCGATCCGCCCTGATGGTCGATGAGCTCACCAATAGCACACCAGCCTGTCGATCTATCCCGCTTTCGATCAGGGCCGCGATCAAATAATGGTGTGATCAACGTGGTGAACACTACACCTAGGATGCCAATCATGGCTGCTTTTTATCTTACTACGTGTACATGCTCAGTACTGTCGTTAAATCGATGCCAAACCCCCTCCGCTGTGATTTCGACAGAATGACGTAGTTGATAGGATCGCCCGCCTGCATGCAGCACTTTGCGGGAGAAATGGTCATCGCACAAACACGACAAGGGGATAACCAACCCTTGGTACAAGATGTCAGGCTCAAGACAAACGTAATTCACGAGAGTGTGCAAAGAGGATAGAAAGGGACTGGGGCAGTGGAGGTGGAGGTGGAGGTAGAGGTGGTCTGAATCACTACTCAGTACTTTGAACTGGAGCATGGAAATCCCTTCGTCACATTTTACTTATCTTTAGCATCATCATATGCAAGTGAAATCCGTCAAGTTCGGGATGGCTCAACGTCAACACGTCAGTGTTTCAAACCCGATGCCTCAAAATTGCACACTATTCGCATGTCTTTCAATGAATCACTGTACCATTCATTCCACGTATTTCGATTCAATGTAGTACACAACAACGAACATAGTCATGACCATATCATACAATTACAACGTGTTTCCTTGCTAAATCACTCGGTGCCTTGAGGTGCTCCATCACTACTCGTTCGCAGGGATGAACTCCCACAACTGGGGTGGCACCGGAACGGCGAGGTCGAGAATGACCTGTCGCATAATTGGTGTCAGTATCCATTAGTCTTCATCAACGAACTTTCCGCACAGGAGTGCCGGGCTGGAAATTTTCCAAAGTCCAGGCTGTTGTCGGCCGGATGGGGCCGGGCGTCTCGATCCTGGCAAATTTTAGTTCGAGTATTAGCGACAGCATACCACACGAAAAGGCAGATAGGCACTAACGTATAGGGTCCGTCTCCTTGAATCGACCAGAACCATGGACTTGGCATGATACCTACAACAACCCGCCTAGCATTGTCTTGGCTCAACCAAGAAGTCCCAGTTTCTTCCAGGATTAAAGTGTACTTTCTGGGATCATCCGGCAACTGCGTGACGGTCCACTGCAAGATAGCAAGGCTCCAATCAGTACATCACCCCATTCAGGAAAGGAAAACAGAGCGAAGTCCGAGATTTGAACACATCGTTAGCGTTGAATGAAAATCGGTGAACTCACAACATTGTCCGGTCCGCCCACCACGACGGGATCTGTGGGTCCACCATCGTGAATTGCACCGACAACCACTCTAGGGCCACTAGCAAGTCGAATCAAATATTTCCCGTTTGGAGGACCGCTCATTGCTTGTAAGTTGGGGAAGTTACTGTGTGTAGTTGAGATGCTAATTTCTGGGTGAGGGAGGTGCGTATGAACCCCGACCTTATATGCTCGCTTGCGCGGGTGGCCCGGTCTCCGCCTATTATTGTGCACCCCCACTTCCCAATTGTAGCACATCATGAAACTTCGATTGGTCAATGGACAGCGGTCACCGATAAAGTTTGAGGGTCCGCATGCAGTGATATCTAGTAAAAGCGTTCATGACTGTCAGTCGACGAAATCCCCAATGGAGTACTTGAAATAATGGAGGCGATGGTGAGGCTTTCGAATGCCTCGAAATGGTCTGTCGGAGCTTGCTTCTCAAGTTAGGCTGTAACGTACGGGTTAGTTTGGGGTAATGCACGGCGGTCTGAGGGGGGGAAGCCTAACAGCATCGTGCCCTAGCCTTGCTCGGCAGCTTGTCGAAAGCATATTAAGTGTCCGATTCAGATAGGGCGGCTTGAAGAAGACCACCTCACGTTCCTGTCACCCCAAGTGATTCATAGTCGGCTCGCGTCTGAAGATGCATG
Source organism: Boletus piedmontensis (assembly GCA_038092855.1). Classification (NCBI taxonomy): domain Eukaryota; kingdom Fungi; phylum Basidiomycota; class Agaricomycetes; order Boletales; family Boletaceae; genus Boletus; species Boletus piedmontensis. The sequence continues at coordinate 9,306 of JBBPRD010000279.1, forward strand.
GGAGGAATGATTGATCGATGATGTCGAACGTTTCAATGGTGAGCCACACAGTCTAGTCCTGATCGTGATATCAACAACTTGAAAATTATCACTGCGTCGCTAGCACCGACGACCCGCATCGTATCATTAAATTCTAAAAAAAGTGTTCTGACGGGAATTGAGCGATACCAACATTTGGAAGTGTGCGCCTCGTGGTGTTGCGGACCTGTGAGGAATGCAAGCCCCCCGTTACGCTGTCCGAGCAAGGCAGCAGTGTCTTCGGCGTGCGAATGGGGAACTCACCAAGCTCTCCCAGTCCGCTCGAACTAAGCAAAATACTGATTGACAGGCTGAGACTTCATGATGCAGCGCACTCAATTTTGCATCGGATAACCCATGGGTTCAGAGTGTAGCTGGCGATAATTCGATTGACTTGATTGGTCCGTTACTTTTTTTCTCCCTGTCTCGTATCCTTTACAGACTTACAGTCCGAATCGGTGGTGGCTGTTGTTGCTGAAGAGAATTTTCACATAGATGAGTATTGTGGTCGTGTCCAGAACAATAGCAAACGAAATGCGGAACGAGGTTCAAGTTAAGGCTCGACGGTGGGAATATCCACCTCGCGATCCAACGCGGGGTCGCAACTTGGTTATGTAGGTACCGAGAAGCCGCGAGTGACTCCTGCAAAAAGCGCGTTATCCGAGTCATCACGACGCAGCTGTCCAAAGGGACTAGTGAATTAGACAGACCTCAGAGAGTAAGTTGAACTCGCGGCATCAAAGATCGACAGCGTCGTGGATCCTTGGCACGATTCCGATTCTCACCCCGCAATTAATGTGAAGCTGCCCGGATGTCGAATACGCGAGCGGAATCCTATAGGTCAGCAACTGCATCGCAGGTAGGGCTCTCCTCGACTAGTATGTGCAACATTTACTCATAAAATATCACGGTCGCGATGGCCAGCACGGGGGGGCTGGATTCGTGTCGGTGCCAATTGCATACTGGTGTCTTTTGACTTCTTAGTAGGTAGCTAATGTGACACCCCCTTCCAAAACCATCTGTGTTGCGCACGAAGGCCATCCTATCCCCATCGTGAGCTAGGATGTGCAACGCGAAACGGTTTAAACGTTGGTACGTGGAATACGTTTAAGCAAGTCTATCCAGGTCCACTGACTCTGTCGTGTAGAACATGAGACATCCAGATAAATAGATCTTGGTCATCCATGACCGCCCTATTCTTTCGTGGTGCACACGTTTCTCATAAGAACAAAAAGGCCGAGAAATTCATACATCTCGATGCTTCTGGCATCTTGGGCTCACCGGTACCATGTGAGTTCATGATGTAGATGTTGAAAAGCAAGGCTGATGATTCCCTTCAACTACCAGGCTTCGATCGTTCTGTGAAAATCAAATGATCGACCTTCGAGCGATGGTATGTCCTGTGAATCGTATCGTAACAGTTTTCAGCATGATCCTCACAGAGCAATCGGACTTAATGCATTACTGGTAGATTCCAGTTTATATCAGCATGCAGACCATGAAGAAGCGTATGGATATATCCAAACCAGGGATTCATGGAGCAAAAGTTAAGAGGTGATAACATCAATGATATATACTTATGTACATCGATATAAACCATCTACAGTGAACGTGAAGAACGAATATATATGCAGAGGTCACAAGGTCTTTGAAAACATGAAAGAGAAAACGATCCCAAACCAGGAGGCGAACCCTCACGGCCTGTTCATACCCTCGCCCTCTTCGCCACTCTTCCTCCCTTCTCGTTGTTCTCGCCGCAGGCGAACAGTTTCTCTCTACCGCCACCGCCATCTACACACTTGCTTGTTCCTTTCTCGACTTTGGCCGCTCTCCGAAGGACGCTTGGCTTTTTCCCATCTCCCATAGTCGTGCTGGAAAATGCGTCTCGCATCACCTTGCGCTCTTTCTCGACGAGGAGGATGTTTGCCTTCGTCACCGTGCGCGCAATGTGGGGTGGGATTCCTCCTCTAGGCGCTCTAGCATATCTTACAGTAGAAGCACCACCTACCACAGAGGTAGAGAGAATCTGTGGACGAGACTTTGATGTTTTCGTATGAGGAATTGCGGTGGTCTGACTTTGCATATTCGAGTTGGTTTGCTGGGCGGGCCGAGCCCGGACCGGTTCAAGAATAGCGCGCATTGAAGGCTGCAGCAAAGGCACGAAAGGTACGCTCTTCTTGACAGGATCGTCGGTTGTCTTATTGGTCGTGCTTACAGGTGGAGCTTTCGGTTCTGTCACTTCCCTCTGTGGCTGCATGTTATATATCGCAGGAACCGCTACGGGAGATTGGCTGATACTGCTTGCAGCCTGCGTGCACGAGGGAGCAAGAACCGTTGCTAACCAAGGCGGAATCCATACGTCTCTCAGTGACTCAGGGAGCATAAGACTGTCATCGAGATCGAGGAACTGGGATCCGTTGGGAGGGGACCATCCCCGGAGCATCGATGCGGTTGAAGGCTCCACTTCGGTTCGGATCTGATTGTCGTCCTTCAAAAGGTACATTGGGTCTCTGGAGACACTCGCGTTTGTACCAGGCACAGGACACATCGACGCCGATCTGTGCAAGTCGACTTCCTGGACGGGGTCGAGGGCTATCGACATCGCGGAACTCGGTAGGGGTAAAGGGCTTTCTTCGGCGTTCGGCGTAGGCACGATCGCAGCGAGTATATCCTCCAATCCGCTCTCGGGGAATGTGCTAGGCTCTTCTTCGCATGGCCAGATATGCGTGATCGTGCGGGTGAATTCGAATTCGCGTGCAATGTCGAGGAGGTCGTCAAAGTTGAGCGGTGCGAGAGGGTCCTCTTCTGGATGGGTGGTGCTGGGGGTGGGGTCAAGCATATCAAAAGGGAGGGTGCTGTAACTCGGATCCGAAAGCATGTCGACAGCGAGGGAAACGTCGAGACAGAGCCCCATGGACATGGCAAGTATTTGTCAGTCCGATATTCTTGTCAGCCACCAGCTGGAAATTCTCTTGTGACAACCTGGATGCTGGTGGGGTCCACCAAGGCCTTATGGTCCAGAGGTACGATACTTGCTTTGGGCGAATCACAAATTGCAAGTGACCTGGGTTCGATTCCCAGTGAGGCCCATATTTTTTTAGCCACATTTAGCCACAGGCCGGCGTGAGAAAAGTTTTCAGTGGCCAAAGTTAGCCGCGTTATTAGAGCCGAGTGGTTTTCCCTTGCCATCGCCATCCAGCTCAGTTGCCCGCCTCGTTCCCTCGTTCCCCTCCTCTACGTACTCCCGCAGCGACGACATCCCTACTAGCCCGTTTCTCTCCTTTGCTTACTTCTTTGCGTCAGGTTTCGTCGTCGCCGCTATTGCCGACAACAACACATGAACAGGCAATCCACGGGGATGAGCCTGCAACAGCGGCTTGAGGCCGTTACCGACCTCGCCGCCCTGTCGCCCATCTCGGACGATGTCATCGTTACCTGTCTCCGCGAGCGCTTCATGTCTGACATTATCTACACCAGCATCGGTTCCTCCGCCCTCGTTGCCGTCAACCCTCACAAATACGTCCCTTCAAATGCCGACTCCGTTCTCCAAAAATATGCTGCAGATTATCGCGATACGGCTGAGACTAAAGCCCCACTCTCGCCTCACATATTTCAGCTTGCCAACAATGCCTACTACCACATGAGACGCACAGCCCAGGACCAGTCCTTCATTATCAGGTACGGTCTCGTATTTTTAGTCCTTGCTTGGTTTAATGTTGTATTCCTTTGTAGTGGTGAAACCGGGAGTGGCAAGTCGGAAAGTCGCCGACTGGCCATCAAGACGTTGCTTGAGCTGTCCGTTTCCAATCCGGGGAAGAAGGGCTCCAAGCTCGCGAGCCAGGTGCCCGCAGCAGAGTTCGTCATAGAGTCCTTTGGCAACGCTCGCACGCTCTTCAATCCAAATGCCTCTCGCTTTGGAAAGTATACAGAGCTTCAGTTCACCGACAAAGGTCGGTTGTGTGGTGTCAAGTCGCTGGACTACTATCTCGAACGCAATCGAGTGGCGGCTGTGCCATCCGGCGAACGCAATTTCCATATTTTCTATTACCTGATGGCCGGCGCATCGCCGGAAGAACGTCAACATCTACACCTTAACGACAAGACCCAGTACAGATATCTGGGCCATCGCGCTGGTGCAGGTGCCCGCTCCAACGGTGTCCGTGATGACGATGCCAATCGTTTCGAACAACTGAAGTCGGCACTCAAGTCTATTGGCCTGTCTAAGCGACATGTTGCTCAAACATGTCAGCTCGTCGCAGCCATTCTCCACCTTGGTAATCTCGAGTTCACTGTCGACCGCGGTCGTGACGTGGACGCAGCTGTCGTTCGTAACGTGGATGTTCTCGGTATAGTTGCCGAGTTCCTTGGTGTACAATCTCCAGCACTTGAGAACACACTTGCTTACAAGACAAAGCTCGTCAAAAAGGAGCTTTGCACTGTCTTCCTCGATCCCGATGGTGCCTCCGACAACCGTGATGACCTTGCGAAGACTCTCTACTCCCTTCTTTTCGCCTGGCTAAATGAGTACATCAACCAACGCCTCTGTCGTGACGACTTTGATACCTTCATCGGCCTCTTTGATCTTCCCGGCCCACAGAACATGACGAGCCGACCCAATTCCCTTGATCAATTTTCTATCAACTTCGCTAATGAACGTTTGCAGAATTTCATTCAGAAACGTATCTTCGAGTCACACGTTGACGAGTACCAAACGGAGGGTATCTCTCACTTTATCCCCTCGGTGTCATACTTTGACAACGCCGAGTGTGTTCGGCTTCTGCAAAACAAGCCTGGCGGGCTCATTCATATCATGGATGACCAGGCTCGCCGATCACACAAGAAGACGGACCACACAATGGTGGAAGCTTTCGGCAAACGCTGGGGTAACCATTCATCCTTTAAGATCGGGGCGATCGATCGGTCGGGTTACCCGACTTTCACTGTCAACCATTTTAATGGCCCCGTGACTTATTCGTCGGAGGGCTTCCTCGAGCGTAATCTCGATTCTCTCAATCCCGATTTTGTCTCACTTCTCCGCGGCTCCAGCGGCGGTGGTGCAGATGCCGCAGAAGGGGCTGGATCACTCAATCCTTTCGTCAAGGGTCTTTTTTCAGGCACAGCCATTGCAACCCAGGCACATCCTAAGAACGAGGATACCATCGTCTCCGCACAGCAGCCGGTCAAGCCAATGCGCGCCCCATCAACGCGTCGTAAGGGTACAGTCAAGCGAATGCCAGCGCTCCGTGAGGACGGTGCGGTCGAAGAACAAGACCAGGAGGAGGAAGACCCACCGAACCCTTCCTCGAGTCTAATGCCATGTGTAGCTGGCGAGTTCAGAGCCGCTCTGGACACCTTGTTCGATACGCTATCGGAAACGCAGTCCTGGTTTGTTTTCTGCGTGAATCCAAACGACTCGCAATTACCTAATCAGTTGGAGGGACGGAGTGTGAAGGGCCAGATTCGGAGCATGGGCCTGACTGAGGTTTCGAAGAGGAACGCAAACGTCTTTGAGGTGGGGCTAACTCCAAGCGAGTTTTGCACTCGGTATAGGGAGCCGATGGCAAAGGTGGGCGTTGTGGATGGCTCGGCGAAGGAGAAGGTCGAGCAAACAAGAAACGTCTTGAGTTTACAGGAGGTCGATATAGTTCTTGGGCAATACAAGGTAATTTTCGAGTGCCTATTTGTCACGGACTAGTAAGATTCTCACCGTTTTACTCATCATACAGGTCTTCTTATCTCAGGCTGCATTCCATTCCCTCGAGGACCGTATTCGCGCCCTTGATGTAGAGGAACAGAAACGAAACCGCCTCCGCGATGCAGAGGCAGAAGCTGGCATTGATGTTCGCTCAATAGGCGACCCGTATGCTCCCTACGCATCCCCAGGACTCCCCCCAGACGACTACGCGGATCCCTTCAACCAAGCATCTTCTCAGGCACACGTCCCACTCGTAGCCAGCGCCTCTCCATTCCAACGTGGAGATCTCTACGACGACGAATACGAAGACCGCAAATCGATCCGTTCCGACGATTTTGACACTCGGAGTCGACTGACATCTAATCGGGAAGAGACTAACTCCAACTTCGGCTCTGAGTCATACGCGCCTTCTGGGAACATGTTCCATGGCGCCGATAAGGAAGGGTTGGTCGCTAAAGAAGCTCTGGCAGGTGAAATCATGGAGAATGAGACGACCGAGGTCGTCAAAGAGACGTCAGCACGGCGACGCTGGGTCTTACTGTGCTGGCTCCTCACCTGGTGGATGCCGTCCATTTTCCTCAAGTGGTTTGGCCGAATGAAGCGTGAGGACGTCCGTCAAGCATGGAGGGAGAAGCTCGCGCTCAACATCGTCATCTGGTTCATCTGTGCTTGTGCGGTTTTCGTTATCGCAATCCTTCAGCTTGTCATCTGTCCAACGGAGCACGTCTTTAGTACATCGGAGCTTGCGACGCATTCATATACGAGCTCGCCAAATAATGTCTACACTGCAATCCGCGGTGAGGTGTTTGACCTCACGTCAGTCGCGGCGACGCACCAGAGAGTCGTCAGCGTCATTCCTACGAAGACGGTTTTGCAGTATGGTGGGATGGATGCTTCCAACTTGTTCCCTGTTCAGGTGCGTCTCTTACTTTGTTTCCTTTATCTGTTACTCATGGTCTTGGCAGGTCAGCGCCCTTTGCAACGGTGTCTCTGGTTCGGTCAGCCCATGGGTCCAGCTCACTTCGGCGAACACGACGGATCTCAACGCGCAATACCACGACTTCCGTGCGATTACCAATGATTCACGTCCCGACTGGTATTTTGAGAGTATGACCATCATGCGTTGGAATAACCGTGTTGGT
>JBBPRD010000280.1:0-16151 GCA_038092855.1 Boletus piedmontensis
GGAAGTGGGAAACACGCACTCTTCACCTGAATCGGTACCTTCACCCAGTGCCATGGAGGGCATCACAACCACAACAAGTTCTCCAACCTTGACAGCAGCAATCAAACTGGACTTTGTCGAGGAGGGCTTGGCAACAGGGATTTTGGGAGCAAGTTTCTTGATACTATCAGCAGTGATTGTCTTGTATCTGGCGCCATCTGGAAATCCATTTGGGCAATTGCTGGTTTTGTGTGACTGGAAGGGTAGGTGACACTTGAAGCAGCTGTCGTTTTTGCACAGTAGTTTACATTTGTCATCAGTTAGGGCTAGCAAACAAGTGATCACGCTGGTCTGGGGTTTGGTTGAGTGAGAGCCAGATGAATTGGCAGGCTGATAAGGCTTTCCCATGGAGCACAATGAGGCTTTGATTTGGTCATGGATGTATTGGGTCTCCTGTAGCCATTTCTCATCCAGCTTCTTGACTTTCTTGATCCATTTGCATAGGTTGACCTCATCCTTAGCATCAGAGGTGCAGTACTCCATGGTGAGTTCTTTGTGCATGTGTGCCTCAAGGTGGTATCATAAGGATAGGTTGGACATGTGGGCTGCATTGTTGACAAGGATCAAGTTCTGTGTTTGCATATTGACCACCCATTTGTGGAACAGGCGAGACCCCTGGTGCAAGAAGAGCATCTTGAGATGTAGATCAGAGGCCCAGTCAGACAGTAGCCAGAAACAGCATAGCTCAGCCATGAACTCATTGAAATTTAGTGCATTGAGGCAAGGATTATTTACTGAGTACCATTGTTGAATATGTGGGTCCAAGAGCCCCCACACAATATGTTTCACCTGATCGGTGGGAGCGACATCCTTGTGGAAGAAATATTGCAGGCAGCCCATTTCCCACTTGCACAGCTGTTCTGGCATGATTTTGCCGGGCATAAGCATTGGGGGCTTAGTCAGGGCAGTTTGCTGGCATTCGCCAGTGGAGGTCATTGCTGTGGCATGTCGTAATTGGAATGGAGGGGCATTGGAATCCAAGGAGGAATCAGAATTTGTTGGTTGTCATGTAAAGAAAGGTAGCGGGCTATAAGCAGCAGAGGAGTCCGAGTTTGAGGATGCACAGCTTGTTGGTATATGGAGTCCAGGTAGATTGTCAAAATCATCACTGTGGTTGGAGTCAATGCTGTTGGTGATGCGTAGGGCGATGTTATTGTTGGTGGAAACAGTAGCAGTGGCAGTGGTAGCGGCAGTATTGTCGGTGGTGGTGTTTACGACGTTGGTGGTGATGTCAGGCTTGGCTGCGTGTGACAGCCGTTGTGTGTCATCAGCTACGGACTGGCATCCATGACATCACCACACATCATCGCTCCCCCGCACACATATATATACAAGCCCGTGCACCGTAGATCCGCATTCGTGTTTTTCCCCCTACTCTCTTCACCAATACTACACTCGCACACATTCTGTTCCTGCCTGAGCGCCCCATAGTGTTACCACCCTACCTGGTGGTTTCCACTGGGCCATTGACTGTAGGAGTCGTCATTGTGGTACAAGACTGTAGTTCAAAGCTATCATTCTGTTTTCCATACTACTAGTGCACCGTGATGTTGTTCGACATAATATCGAAGCCCGACATTCTCGCACTGGTTGCTAAACTTTGGCCCATAACACTCTGCGTGCCACTGGGTTGCTAATATTAGCAACCGTAACGCATAACGTGGGGTCTGGTTGCTAACTCAGAGTCAGGGGTAGGCCGTAACGCACCCACCCCTGGTTGCTTCCATACAGAAGGCTACAGTATTACAATGAGCCTAAAGAAAAGAAAAAAGGAATTCTGCATCAGCCGGGAGTCGAACCCGGAGCTAGGCCATGGGAAGACTCAATGTTACCGCTACACCACTAATGCGTAGTTCGTTTCGTCAGGTGGAGTGGGACTGCTGCCGAACCCCTTCCATCCGGTATTAATGTATATCAGAAGGAAACCGGATAAATAGCTTTTAATTGTGTTGTCGGGTTATTAGGTGGCACTCGAGAGAATAGAATGGCGAGCGATCGTGTGTGCTGTACTTGCAAGTGCAGGTTTACATAGACTCGGAAGGTGCCCCTTTTCCGCCATTGGACCGTTGAGGTCCATACAGATGACTTGTGCTCCCAACTAGAACGAAGCATTAGTGGTGTAGCGGTAACATTGGGTCTTCCCATGGCCTAGCTCCGGGTTCGACTCCCGGCTGATGCACTCTTTTTTGATTCTCCCCTTTGACCTACCAGAGGTATACAACACCAGACAAGTAGTTCGTGCTCTTTTGGAGGTTGGGGCCCCTGGGTCTGGGACTTGCGACAGCAACTATCACACTTTGTGTGAATGCCGTTTTCTCAACTGCGTCTGAGCGAACACATACCAATTGTCATAATACAGGTGATGATGGCGACTCAAGTAACATGTGGCCTGGATCTTTCCAAGTCGTATACCCGTCAGTATGTTGGACGGACAAATCTCACGAAAGAAAAAAGAAACATTGTGCAATAGTCGAAATATAAAAAAAGAGTCGTTCAAACCAGCTCTCCCTCGCTCCGCTCTTTCTCGACCTCCCAAATCTCTCTCGTACCCTCTCTGAACCAGATCACGTTCCATTCTACGAGGCCCCTCCTCATCTCGAACACGGCCGTAGGTAACGAGGCGACGAGTGCCAAATGAGGTGTAACGAGATGGTAGGTGAGTGTGACGGGTTGAGACGGCGACAAAGACACCGACGCGGATGGGTAAACCGGGGCTTTGGTGTTCAACTTGGAAGGGTCAGGGGTGTCAGGGGGGAGGTCAGGCGAGGAAGCAGCTGTTGTGGTGGATGGTACAACCGTCGAGAAGAGCGGGCTGGGCGGCGTGTTGGACCTGATGGGTGATTCTCTTGAGATCAGCGAGGCCGTAGCTGTTTCAACTATGAAAACGTCCATACTTGTACAATGGTCCGAATGAGTTGAGCATTTGCAGATAATCGCAGCAGAGGTTGTGTGTTGCTTGGTCGACGGGGGAGGCATCAGTCGCTACGTAGAGTTTGCTTGTTGTATCGAATAGAAATGCCTTTGATGATGAGGTGTTCTTGAAAGGGGACTTAGAGCCAAGACACGGAAAAACACGACGCTTTGTGGGGGAGACTTACGGCGCAAAAGACATTAAGTAAATTTTCGAGGTAAGGTAAAGAATCGATGAGCTTGTGGATGACGCGCGAAAAGGCTTCTTGGAGTGAATAGTCATACACGGACGTCAGGTGGAAGTTCAGAGGGACCTGTTCGTATTCGGGTGATTCGTCTGCGAGTCGATCCATGACGCGCTCGTGGATCTGTCGAAAGTTCTCTGGCTCGATGTCACCGAGCTGATCATTTGGGGTGGATGGATAACCCTACCAATCTTGTCGTCCTCCTGTAGTCTCTCTGCTTTGTGTACGAAGACCTCGAGATTTATGTTTGGATTGACTTGACATGCGGCGACGATGAATTCGACAAGCTTGACCACTGGCTGTTGGTAAAGATCCTGTGCAAAGATGAGCTTCTTCCTATGAGATGGCAACATGCTTACTCGGATGTCAATGACGAACACGATACTAGAAAATTCGGAGAGGGAGGCCCCTAGCGTATCGACTGTGATGTTTCCAGGACAGTCCCATATCTCGAGTGGGATGAGAGTACTGCACGAAGGTGGATATGAGAGCGAAGAGACGGAGGTCGAGCGGCGGATAACTCACTCAAAAGGATGCTTCGTGACGCGCATTGTCGGTTCGAGGTAGAACGTTTGTTTTGACGGCAAGTTCTTGAACAGCACTTGCAGGATGGACGTTTTGCCACTCCTGCAATGTCGTGTCAAGTTCAATGATCGCGCCAGACGAGATGCTTTCATGGGATGCACCTTCTTGTGCCCAAGAGAAGAATTTTTGAACGATGCGATGGGACATCTTGCTGCGGTTTTGCGAGTTTGAGATAAGACTCTTGCTGTTGCTGAGGGGGTACCATTGCCAGTCGACCAGTTCATGAACTCGACGGGATGGGTGTCAACACCGCCACATTATATACTCAATTGGCTACGCCTTCAAGGCTCGCCGCTGAGGGGCTTGTCGACAAGGAAAATACGCTTGTTCTACCACGACGCTCGTACGCTGCGTCAAAATCAATCACAAGGTAGATATTCGTGCAGAGGCCAGATAGGCTTCGAGTTTCTTCCCACGGCTGGCAATTGCGCGTTTCAGACCGAAGGTTGCCATCACACCGGGTATCAGTGTATCGGTTCCGGCCACTTCTTTCCCTTGGTCACACTTTATCTCTCTTCCACGAGTTTTATTCACGCCCTCGCTGTCATGAAGTTTGGTAGGAAGATCACGGTACGCACCTTAATTATCAACTGTCATCTCGTGCAAATGCATCCGTGGGTTAGGCGAGCCTCTACGACGAATGGAAGCCATTCTATATCGACTACAACCTTCTTAAACGGGAGCTCAAGGTTTCGGACATTTCATTCCAGTTCAATTCCTCTATAACCACCCTGCTCCCTATCTAGGCTCGCATCACCTCTCACGATTGGGACGACGGCGATGAACGCGAATTCACCGCCATGCTCAAGAGGGAGTTGGACAAAATCCACGACTTCCAGAAAGAGAAGGTTGTTAATGACTCGGTATCAATCACTGCAATGCTACTCACGTTATGACATTGACAGACCTCGGAACTCTCCCGACGTATCCGTGATGCCGAACGCGACGTGAAGCGCCTCGTGGCTCAGCAGGACTCTCAGTCATCGCCCGAACCGTCTCCGATTACATCCAGCGATCCCGAGTCCCTTCACCCGCATACTTCCGATTACGGTCCTGACGAAGGCTCTGACGACGAAGACGACCTCGAAGGAAGCGGTGACTCCTATGACGAACTTGAAGAGCTTTTCCACGGATTGGAGGTGGAAGTGGCCACCCTCGTCGCAGATGTACACGATCTCGCCTTGTACACAAAACTCAATATCACGGGTTTTCTAAAGATATTAAAGGTTCGTGTCGTTATCTAGTCGCCCGTCTTCGGTTCTGATGAGACTCCAGAAACATGACGTTGGTCACACTTTTGCAAGACTATGTGCCAGTACACTGATTTCGTTCTCAGAAACAAACAAATATGCCACTCAAACCTACATTCATTCAAGATTACTTGGAAGAACGACCGTTTTACAAATATAATTGGGATGCCCTCATCGTGAAGCTTTCAAAACTGTACAACCTTATTCGCACGCGTGGTCACCCCGTCGTGGGTGATTCCAGTGCGGGCGGCAACCAGAGTGCGTTCGTTCGACAGACGACGAAATACTGGGTAACAAGCACTACTTGTTTTTGAACGTAGTCTCACCCATCACCAGGTACACCCAGACAATCTTGTGCCACTCAAACTAGCCATTTTGAGACACCTACCTGTGCTTGGTTTGTCTCATCTTCGCGATTGCAGTCTTTGCGAATCTGACCTCGATCTTGGTTGACAGTATTCAATGCGGAGAAAGAATTCGAACCCAAGGATGCAGGTGAGTCGCCGAGTTCTCTTCACGCTATTTGGTCTGACGAACTTAAATAGCAATCACATCTATATACTTTGACGATGAAGACCTGGATCTCTACCTTGGTCGGCTCGAAAAGACCGAGGGTGCTGAAGCAATCCGTCTGCGGTGGTACGGGGATTCCGACGTACAGACCGTAAGTTCGCAGAATACAAATTACGCCATATTCAATGTCATTTCATCGACAGATATTTGTGGAACGTAAAACTCACCGAGAAGATTGGACTGGAGAGAAATCTGTCAAAGCCCGTTTTCCTATCAAGGAGCATCTAGTGAACGCGTTCTTGCAAGGTGAATATACCATGGATGCTGAAATGCAAGCTTTGGCCGACAGCGGCAAGAAAAGTCAGAGCGAAGTCGATTCAATGATTCAGCTTGCCAGCGAGGTGCAATATCGCATCTTGACTCGCAAGCTTGCTCCTGGTGAGGCGCCTTGCGAGCATACATTTGACTTTATTGACGATAGGCCTCTAGTCATACGAACGTTCTACAATCGAACTGCGTTCCAGTTACCGGGTGATGCTCGTGTGCGGATTTCTCTTGATACTGAGCTTACAATGGTCAGAGAAGACAATTGGGATGGGCGTGTACGCTCGGGAGACAATTGGCGGCGTACTGACATTGGGGTGAATCATCCTTTTGACCAGGTGCCCGCTGAAGACAAGGAACTGTTCAAGTATGGTATCCTGGAAGTCAAACTGCAGACGCAGTTTGGCCAACAACCTCCCAAGTGGGTGACGGATCTAGTCCAATCTCATCTAGTTGAAGCTGTCCCCAAGTTCAGGTCAGTTGATGATCAAGTTCACTTATCCTTGTAGCTCATACATGTACAGTAAATTCATACATGGATGCGCTACTCTACTTCCTCACCGGACAGACCTTATTCCGTTCTGGCTTCCGCAGAGTAAGTTGCAGAGGAAACGTGCAAGATAGCAAGCGACTCACTGAATTATCCTCTGTAGTGGACACCGACATCCTGAAGCCCAGCACCGGTTACTTGACGGTAAGACGACCTCAGCTCTCGTCTTCGAGATCTTCCTTGGAGCAGGGACGTTCTGGTGACACGACACCATCTCAAGTGTACGCTGAGCCGGACTCTGAAGGGGAAGAGGACGAAGTCATGGATCTGGCGCCGGCAAAGGATGAGGAGAGACGTACAGGCCTTCCTCACGTGGATGTCGCAGCGGCCATTGCGTATCGCGAGAGATCTCTCAAGGAGCGCCACTATGACGGACCGAACAGTACTAGCCCATCTTCGAGAGAAGAGGAAGAGGAAGTTGACGAACGTACACCGTTGTTGGAACAACACGAGCATCATGTGTCTGATCAGCGACGTCCTCGGCAAAAATCGCTCTCTATTGATCCCTTGGCGTCGTCCACGGCATTTGACAAGACATTGAAGGAGCGGCTGAACGGAACCGGGAGTGATGATAGCCAAGCGGCCCCTCGATCTCCTGAAGCTGAAGGGATCACTGAGGAAGAAATACCAGAACAGGAGAGACTACTCGTCCGAGACTGGATCGCTCCATCTGGAAAGAAGATCGCGGTACCTGTTCGCATCGAACCCAAAGTCTATTTCGCCAACGAACGGACGTTCCTGGCAAGTCTTTCTTGTTTCGTTTAGCATTCCGTTTCGTACTGACCCCATGGGGTTTCACAGATGTGGCTCAACTTTGCTGTCCTGATAAGCTCCATCGCAACGACGCTCCTCAACTTTGTCCCTCCCAACGATTTCAGAGGGCTTATCAATGCAGGGCTCTTCACGTTTGCGGCGCTCATCTCCATCGCGTATTCAGCCATCCTCTTCGTGTACCGTGCACTACGTCTTCGAGTGCATAGTGCGGAAGGACTCTACTACGACAAGTATGGTCCGACCATCCTGTGCTTCGTGCTGTCCGCCGCATTAGCCGTCAATGTCGGGTTACGCCTCGCTGAGATGGCAGAACAGTGATAGACTTTCGCCACATGGACAATGTGCAGGTTATCTGACTCGATGCTTATTTCGATATGTATATAAGCATTATTGTCTCCCGCTTGGATGCTCAGGATCTTGTTTAGCTTTCCTTTCCTTGTTGTCATCTTCTAAAAAATAACGACTACCTGCGTGAAGTGTTTGCGAATGTACTAAATCTGTCCATTAGCGGTAGTTGGTTTTTGGGACGGTATAGCGCGTATCGAGGAATAAAAGGCCTGTATGCTCGAATATCCAAGCAAAAAAAAAAAATAGAGATATGTTTGAGAGCAGGATGGTATGGATGTTGAGGGTGACAGCTAGCTGCCCAAGAGCATCCATGACAAGATCTATACTAGTGAGAGATGAAACCAAGATGCGGCAATCACGAATACGCGGGAGATTTGCTGGACAAAAACACACACAAGTTCATGGGAGTTGAGATGCAAAGACGAAAGAGAACGACCAACCAAACGAGTGTACATCCGTCGCAGAGGGTATGAATATCCTTGGACTGTCTAAATACTTTCGTTCGTCATCCCACTCTTCTCGGACTTCACTGAGCATTCCCCATCCCCTATACGCCACCGTCTAAACGAGGGTGGCGACTACCGCGGACCGTATCCGTATCCGGGATGAGGACTGGGAGAGGCTCTGCCTGCACCTAACGCGCCGGGGTTTGGTGTTCTGGATCGGTCATCCATGCCTGCATAGCCCATCGCCGCCTGCGGCGCTGGGGATCCGCGACCCTGCATATCATACGCCAACTGTGGACCTGGACTCCTTACTCTAGCCATCTGTGTCATCGGGATAGAATCTGCATCGTGTCCATCAGAGACGGTGTCCGTGAATGCGTTTGGCACCGGACCACGGTAAGGGTCGTAATATCCGGCAGGTTGACCGTATGTACCGGGCTCGTCGCGATACGGTTGGTTCGGGTTGAGATGAGGTAGGGGCGGGACTGCGTAGGGATCACCAGAACCATACATTTCAGGAACAGACGAGGCTGCGATCGAACTCGCATATGCGCCACTGGGGCTCGGTGGTCTCGTGAGGTTGACATCAGAGTCGTTCTCTGGACCAAAGCCTGCCCTTCCGGTTGAATTCGTTGGAAGAGCGTGCACATCGTTGTTGTGTGCATTCAGCTCTGGCCATTTGATAGCTTCGCCTGTGCGAAAAGATATCGTCATCATCATTCTACATGACACTCTTACGTAAAGGACGTACTGTCGTCGAAATCGCCAAACCGTTTCCGTGTGCACTTCCAGACGAAAAAGAGGACGATACCAAGTACCGTAATGCCACCAGCGACCGACAGCCCAACAATAGAGCCAGTGCTGAGACCGCCACCACCGGAACTACCCGAGGTATTCGTTTGGGAAGGAGTGGCGCTTGTCGGTGCAAGACTCTCTGTGACGTAAGAGGTAATCGTGTTTCCTGCGGGATCGGTAGCGATGGTGGGCACCACCGAGCTTAATACAGCTTGCGTGGTTGAAGCTGCCTCTGAAGTTCCATGCGTGGTGGTTGCGCTGGCCCCGTTGGCCGCTGATGAAGGGGTTGCCGAGGTACCTTGGGCGGTAGACGAAGCAGGCGTCGATGATGACGGGGCCGCGGCCGTGCTCGTTGGGACTTGTGTTGAAGTCGGAGCAGCAGCAGTACTAGACTCGGAAGAACTAGTAGTAAGTTGTAGTACAGTTGTTTGGGTGACTGCGCGTTCTCTCATTGGCTCGTGCTGCGATGCGAGAACGGGGAGTAGCATAGCGGAGACTATGGTGGCGAGTAATAATGAGTGTGTCGCTCTCTTCATCTTGTGCGGGTTGACTAGCAATGTGTCGAACGAGAACGAGTGTGGAATGAGTGTGGCCGAAAAACCGCAGTAACGTCTGGTCGCGAGACCACACCGCCGTCGTCTCTGTGATCAACGACAAGCTTAACGCTGTTCTGGATAGGATGTAACGTATTTAGTTTCTAGTGAGCGCTTGCAAACGGCTCGCGAACTGAGGAAAGCCTGGAGAGAGCACAAATGCAAACGCTGTGCCAGTGATGTATGCGGAAACTGACACTACCAGTGGCTGTGCGACAAGTTATTGGATGCCGGTCACTACGGAACTGCGCAGCGCCGTCGGAGTTCAAACGTTCACTGCCGTGCTGAGATCGGACTTTTCACTTTCCAACAGTGTCAACACAGCACTGCGGCCATGGAATGAGGCTGGTGTATTCTCGAAAAGTTTATATATATATATGTACTATGTTAAATACCCTGTATATACTAGTGTTGAGTTTATTGGGTTTTCCTTCGAACAAAGTGCCCGGCGGAGTACGAATTCATAAGCGGCTACCAGCACTGCATAGTGCGCTGGAGGTGTGGGATTCTTCTCTCAGCAAATCAAAATCCACATAACATTCATAACATCCAACATACAGCATCCTACTCGACCGGTCAATGGTCCGATGGTTTCCGACTGAACAGCCTGTTCTCAGTCAAGCGATCTCCTTCCCAACAATTTAGCGATCTCCCGGTGTTCCCGGAGCCAAGCAGGGAACGGCTGCTCCTCTCCTTTGCTACTCGATTCCCGCATTTCGATCAGGTAATTGCAAAATACGATGAGCGTTCCATAGCGGTATCTATACGGGTCGGTGAGCAATTGGTCTGATGTGAAACTACCATCAGTGCCTCACAGGTAATTCACGGCAATATTCATCAGCTTCCCTTGCTTCACGCTTCCTTTCTCACACGCCTCCACCTTGAGCTTGTAACTGTATCATGTCCGTCGTATTCAGTAGAACGCAGCAAACAAGGAACGGGTTTCTCACTCGTAAATTGCTTTCCTGAGATTCTGTACATCTTGCATCAGGTCGATTGCACGGTCGGTCAGTCGCTTTGCAATCTTGCCGTGGGAGAGCACGCCAACGAGCTGCAAGATCGTCTTGTACTCCCCTGCGGATGAGGTTAACCCTCAGATCAGCTGCAAAGACGAATGCAAATACCTTGCAAGTACGCTTCCTCCTCGGACGGGCCATCGATTAAATCATAGTTTAACATGCTCGTGTCCTCTGTGACACTGACCCTCTCCTCCCCCACCCAATTCATGACAGTCGAAATTAAGCATGCAGTCACCATGCCAGTGGTGGTGCGGCCCCTCCCCATCTGACAGTTGAAGATGAAGTCCCCTGCCTGCGAGTATCCCAGTCGAACACGATTCAAAAGTTGAAAAAGTGCGTCAGGGAGCGGTGCTTGTTCGTCGGTCTAGATCTCGATGTCAGTCAGTTGGTAAACATGGCATCAGATCCCCTACAATTGCCACGCGGTCATAATCGATCTAATATCAAAAGTGGTCAACTGGTGCATCGAAGATGTTGGAGAGAACAGAACCTTGTAGCCCTCCTTCGCCACGAGGTCAAACACGTCCCGTGGTGTCATGATATCGTCTTCCGAAACTGTCTCCCATATAGGTATGATCGTGAACACACCGGGACGCTCTTCTACTTCGTCGTGAAGCAGAATACGACCACCACCTTGACGAAGTTCCCGAAGGACATCCTTCTTGAAACGTTCCTCCATGGTCTCCACCATCGTAGTGGTGACTCCCGTGGCTCTACGCATGTGAATTAACTCTCGTCTCGACCTGAAAGATATTGCCATACTCGACGTTTTCCAGAGGCTTATCCACCAGCCGCAGAACATGCGGTCGGCCAGCGACATAAACGACGGGCTCCTGTTCAAGTCAGTATGCAATTATGTCGCCAATTGGAAAAAAGTTAACAAGACCTCTCTCAAAGAAGTCCAAAATACTATATTTGTCCCCTCTGGACCGGCATCTACTCGTGCCAGCGCTCTCCGTAACCTGTGCAACTATGACCAAGCATTCGCCTGATTATTGATCAATACGCACCCTTGTACAGTGGGCATTCCACTGGGTTCATTGGGGTAAGCAAGAGTACTAGAAAGGAAGCGTGAAGAGGGGGAATCATACCTCCCGCAAACCATCTTTCCATCATTGATACGTTCGAGACGGAAAATAGAGACTTCCGAGATGGTGCCTAATACGAGGGTCAAAGGCACACGACGGAAGTTGGGTGATCCGTCAATACGTCTGCCTCGTGAAACGTGGATGAGTGTCATGTACATTAGCACGATGACATACGCACTCTGGGAGGGTCATTTTCTGCAAGTTTGAAAAGAAATCACTCTTCAAAATTGTGGAGGCTGACAGGATGCTTCCAGAACGATTGACCACGACCTGTTTAACTTCGTCAGGGTGAACAACGCTCTCTATCCGCTCCAACGGAATCAGTGCTTTCAGACCGCTAGCAATGAGATCTTTTTCGAATGTTTTAATGACTGTTCGTAGTTCATAAGCGCGTAACATCATCAATGGCAAGCGGTGATTATACCTGGCCTGTTCTCGATGAACTTCTCAAAAGTTTCAACAGACTGCAGGGTATCAGCTTCCGTTGATTGCAAATAAGCCTGGAAGACAATGAGCCCGAAGTATCTCCGAAGGTTTTGTAGTCCTGAAAGGCCGTCAGTCTATATCACGCTCGTCTTCACACGAACCTTTAGATGCATGAACACGCTTCTGCTTCTCGTCAGTGGCTTGCCCTGTCTTCACACGTTCCTCCTCAATAGAGTCAC
The DNA here is from genome assembly GCA_038092855.1 of Boletus piedmontensis. Classification (NCBI taxonomy): domain Eukaryota; kingdom Fungi; phylum Basidiomycota; class Agaricomycetes; order Boletales; family Boletaceae; genus Boletus; species Boletus piedmontensis. The sequence continues at coordinate 12,145 of JBBPRD010000280.1, forward strand.
GCAGATTCAGAACTGCTGCACACCGATCGATAGCCTCATCGACACTGCTCTTCACTGCTGGTCCTTGACGGACGATGCGAAGAAAATCTGAAATGGGACCTTAGGTGCGCATAAGGATGGAATGAGACATGAAAGACATACTGTCCACAACTTGGTACGACTGCCGCAAATTCACGGGCTCGTCCTCCGCACGTGAGATGGATGTTGAAACGGAACGTGATCGGGGAAATAGCCGAGGGGATGCTTGAGCAAGCAGTCTGCTGTCTTTCAACCATTGTTGGATTAAAAGGATCAGGACCTAAATTGCATCAACTGGAAGTTCATCTGTTCAAGGATGACTCTCACTGAAGCCAGTGTACTCCTTCCTCGCCCTAGTTGGCAGTTCACGACGACTGCAGTGTTCATGAAGTCTGTTCGGACTACCAACTCCATGAGTTCGCTGATATCGAACATGTCCGGTGGACGTTCCGCGGTGAACGGAATACGGGTATATTGCACTTCAATCCCGCAGCCCGACTGCCGTGATGCCATGATGTCCTTAAGGACGGCGACATCCTCAGATTGGACCTCTTCCCAGATTGGAATGACGGATCCATCCGACGTTTCCGTGTGCAATAGAAGCCTTCGATCAACGCGAATATTAACAACGTTGACTGGTATGCACCGGAATGTCATACCTTCCATCGAATGCATCTAGTTCCGCGAGTACATCATCCTTGAGACGTTCCTCGAGTACTTCTAAGCGTGAGGCGGAGATTCCTCCATAATCTGCATTGAACAAGGTAAAAGCGCTGCCCACGGAGACGGACGAACCAGTGACCTTTCATGTTCCTTAGGGAAAACCGCTCTCGCCTCAAACAGTAGGGGGCACCATTGATATATACAATAGGTTCTTCGCGGAGGGTTACCCATACCACTTTGTTGGCGTTTGGGTGGTGTTCCTTGACCAATTGGACTACCTTGTCGATTGCTGATTCAGTTGGTTGTCCACACGCATAGATATTCGTGCCGGAAATGTTTCTAAAGTTGATGACACCGCGAACGGATTGCGAGACAAGCTGTGACTCCGACAGCCATTGATCGGATTTCAAGAGGGTGCTAGGATCATCTTCCAGCAAAAACAGAAAATACTGAGACAAGAATAACCCACCTCTCTCTCAGAATGATGCCACTGCGGTTCTAGATGAAAAGAGGGTTCATGTTTCGTCTCCCTCACGTCAGAACAAGCCTGACCTTTACAACGTGGTCGCTGTATTCATCTCCAAGTAACTGACCACCGGCAATCTCGACATTGTTCTTTTGCCCAGCAACAAGCGACTTATCCTCTGCCCCTGATCGAGACAGAAGCGACAGATCGTTTACGGGGGCAAATACGTTCAATCGAGATCCCCGCGACTTTCTAAGAAACATCACCTGACTAAGCAAGAAAAAAAAAGTAAAGATTTAGTGCAATGATTTTGTACTACTATATGGGCTTACTTCCAGATCTCTGTCCTCGCCTGAACATATTTCAGGGTGTGAGCAACGGCGAACAAAAAAAAATTACGGCGAACCTTGAGCCAATCTAAGAATGTTTGCTTAAAGTCAGGAACGGAGTCAACGTAGCTTGCGAAAGCGATCATGAAGAAACTGGAAGAGTGAAGCCTCAGACTCTGGAGTCAACCTCGTCTGGGATGTTACGCACTATTTTTCGAGCGACCTCCCGGCTTCGACTAGAATGTCTTCCCTCCCGGCACCGTCGTCGTCTGGGGTGGTGAGTGAATAACGGACCCGATGGACCAGGATATCTTCCCGTAGGTTTGTTACATGGTCACCTGCATCACCAAGTTCCAATCAGTCTAGCTTTACTGACCCTTACACCGAGAGCGAAAGATGACAAAATCAAGAACGTACAAGTGTCAATGACACGGTCGACTACTTTTTTGGCTTGAAGACCGTGGTCTAAGCAACCGAGAAGGCTGAGGATGACGCCATAATTTCCCTGGTGTGCCTTGCGTAAATTTTCCAACAAGACGGGTTGTGACATCAGTAACGCGATGGTTGATTGTGAATGCAAATCTAAAATAGGTGAATTGGCTGGATTGGGCGTCAAGCTGGCTTGCAACGAAATAGCACGCACGTTGTTGCAAAACATATGTCAACCTAAGCAGGGACCTGTTTGAATCCTGTTGTGCACTTGCGTTTTCCAATGCCTGGGCCACCTTCATGTCCGTGATGGGCTAAACGATAGATCAGTTAAATCCGTCAAAGAGCTCTGTGGCACGGAACATATTACCTGACCCCTCGGCTGTAGATAACGATCCATGAGCTCGGCAACTAGTAATGAATTAGACGCCTTACGGTATTGATACCTGGCGTGACAGTTCCTCGCCTGGTATTTCCAAAAGGGAAGACGACAGACGGCCTAGCGGCATAGGGGTCGTCTAAACCTCGGACAAGGAGCATTCTCCGGCGAACGATCAGGGCGGCAACCATAGCAAATGTGGTGCGTACTGTGCCCATGCCACAGCTAAAGACTAGAGCGCTGCGGACGGGGTCGGCGTCTTTGATGACGTGGAGGTAGGCATCTAGATAGTTGTCCTGGGCGGCGAGATGATGGGAATCAGGGGGGGGATATAGCAAAGAGAGCGGGACTATACCTCTATTGGGCGATCAGGAGAAATGGGGATGCTGGAAGGGATTAGTACATCACATGACGTCGCTGGCAGGGAAAGGAAGGACGCGACGTGCCGGTGATACTGGAGATGCGTTAATATGACGTAATGGAGAGAGAAGAAAGACTGACCTCGACGTTCCATCCATCCAAGCGCATATTCTCCCAAAGCTCACGTGACGTCCTCACGTTGACGTTGTCCACGTGCGTCCAAGTTGGCAGTATCGCGCCTTCTCCGCTTTCGGCAGCTTCCGGTGGTATCAGTCATTGTACAGCATCACAGATGGGCCGGCGTCCGGAGAACCCACCGAGTTCGTTGTGCGTCAAAATAAGCCCGCCATATCTATCCAAACCGAGAGTCAGAGCGGAAACCAGCGGGGGTCAACACGTCTTACTTGCTGGCTTCTTGAAGGATGTCCTGCTTCAACCGATCTTCGATCGCCTCCAGATTTTCCGCGCGATCAGACAGGGAAAGTGTCGTGCGCGGCTCGGATGCATCCCGCAGGACAAACGGACGTCCGGATATGTAAACTGCTCGTCATGCAGGACAATACCTTAGGGAAAACCTTGAAGACTCACCAATCGGCTCCTCTCGCGTGGAGAACCAGACAGCGTGAGAGGGGTCACGCGTGCCAGGACGGCATCTGAGCGCAGATAGTATCGCACGAAGACCCTGCGTCCGGGGTTGGGCGACACCAAATACATTGAGGTTGCCTTGGCGAGGTGCTCTAAAGTTGGGTGCGCCATGGACGTTCAGATCCAGATCCAGGGCGCGTCCTGGCAGGTTAATGAGTATTGATCAAGGGACTGGCTGACAACCGCTAACCAGAGGGATAATAGTCCGTTTTGAGGATGCAACCCCTTGATAACACACTCCCCGTTCTGGTCTTGACAATCGATGGCTCCGCGCGTTTGAGACTGATCATCAAATCAAGGGGTCGTACCGCATCCTTGGCGGGAGAGCCCCCGCTGACGCGTGCTGTGTCTGCATTGTCCATTAGAGGAGATGACGGTGCAACAGACTTGTCGAGATGAGGAAGCGGGGCCGACACCGAACGCGCAAGAACAGAACCACGCTGGAGAGCGTCCTCGACTAGCAGGGAACGTGACTGCATGTGGTCTAACGAGCTCGCTGCCGTGTGCCGGCGGGGTCAGGAGCAGATAAAGTCACGTGACCTCGGTGTATATGATTTGTCCCGGGCCGGTCCGAATCATCCTGGCAAGTACAGTCGTCTGTCTCCGCGATAACCGGATCGGGTTGAATCTCTTGACACTGCGCGCGTCCTGGTAACGTCAATGATCGCTGCAAAGGAATAGCATCCGGTTTAAATAAAACTAATATCTCACTCTATCA
>JBBPRD010000281.1:0-16113 GCA_038092855.1 Boletus piedmontensis
CTTACCTCGCCCCAGGTGCAAATGAAGAAGGGCGTTGGCGAGTAATGATTGACCGGTGCGCAGCATACAACCCCACCCGGAGTCGCTCGTCCACCCCTTTTCACCAGTCCCTGGCCAATTCCACTTTCTGGGCCGTGGACTCGAGGGTATCGCTACCTGGGCACCTGAGGCCAAATCGGCTTCGAGCGATGACAAATTGGAGTCTCTGATTGGGGGGAATTGATTGCGATAGGTGAGCCATATTCGTGAGGTGAAATCGGCGTAAAAAACAGGGGGCCAGTTGGCAGCGGGATTCTTACTTGACGGTGGCTGAGACTGCGACAGTTCAGAGACGGTAGCAGAGGAAGAGAAGTTGGAGCGAGTAGAGGGAGCTCGGCGGGATTCGACCGAGGGACGGCGGCCGGGCGTGGAAGGGGGCGGTGGTTCGTAGCCAGGATGCTGCACGCCGAGGAGCCAGATGGGTTCGGTGCACTTGTCTGGGGTGGAGTCGCTGTCGAGGATGAAACGCATGGCGCGGTCGAGATGTCCCTTGCCGTGCTTGGCAGCGGAGAGAAGGGGATTTGACTTTGTCTTTGGGGACGCCATGTGGGACTGGGACAGGATAGAAGGGAGAGAAAGGTCTGTGGAGGAGGAGCTAAATGTGTGGGAGATCCAACCGGAGAGACGCGTTGGGAGATCGGATATGCGACTTGATGAAGAGGTCGAGTACATTGATACGGAAGGTCGGATGTCGGAAACACTGCTCAGCGGCCGCTCAGACCGTGCACGGGCGCGTGGCGAGTCCGACGTCTCGATGATCACGGGTATCTCATCAATGCTGTCCACATGCTCCCCGTCGCCGTCTGTGGTCATGGCCTTGTCCTCGTGGGCATGACCACTGCCAGATCGGCTCTTACGCGCGCTCGCATGGTTGGGCGACATGGTAGAAGGGGTGAGGGATATATGAGAGGAGGAGCTCGAACTTGCGATGCTCGTCGAGCTATCCGTCGCTGCAGGATCGGTCAAGGACTTTGACCTGTCGCGACTCTGTTTCTGGAGGAACTTGGACAGCTTCGAGCCGTGTTGTGGGTTGGGCGACGACAAGGGCGGTGGTGCACTGCGAGACTGTCTTGACATTGGGGTCTTTGGTGTGGATGCTGTGGTCGTCGTCGATGAACTTGGGTGTGTTGTCGTGACCGACGATGTCGACAAGGCTGGCAGTAGCCGGCTGCTGTCGTGTCTGAGTTTGGCTTATTATTACCCGCCACTGCGACCGCAAAATTTGTCCACAGCAACTGTTCAGAGTACTACAAAACAATACAGCATCTCCACTAGCTTGTTCAAGTTGAGCCGCAGTCCAAGTCAGGCCACCACTATGCTCATCTTTTCATCCATCAGGCCTCACCATGTGGATGGCTCGTCGTCATCGATTGGATTGACACAGGTCCTCCTTACCTGCGCAGTCATGCGATCAGCATGCTATTCCCGGCAGATCCACAAGGGGGCTCACATGGTACAAACTACACGTTTGCATTTATCTCTTATCCCAGGAAATCATCGTCTGGAGTCATGTTACCTGCACCTTGCACTTCAAAAGGCATGACGGTTACGCCAAGAAGTCATCCTATATCTCTTAAATATCGTCCTGTCTCGATTCGAACTTGCAACATCCTCGTGCACCCTCACCATCATGCCCAGCACCACTCTGCCTGAATGCCCTCGTTACATCGCACCCCCCGCGACACAGTTAGATCGTATGTTCCCGTCGGTGTCACTGCCCTCCTGTCCTTACGGATTCTCCTAGTGGATTTCGCTGATCTTGCGATCATCGATCTATCCAAAGCGCACACTCCCGAGGGACGTGCCGAGCTTGCACCACAGCTTCGTGATGCCCTTCGCACCAACGGCTTCGTCTACGCAATCAACCATGGCTATACCCAAGCTCAGGTACCCTTTATCTCGCCCCCCCTCTTTTGATCAGTCATTCACCTCGCGGATCAGCGCGATCGGATTTTCGATATTGCAGATGTGCCGTTTGCGGCTGTGCCTCCTGAAGAAATGAAGATCTACACCACCGACACCGAGAAACTCGGTTACTATGCCGGGTACAAGGCGCGCAGGTATTGGGCAAGTAGACTCTCTTCCTGTAACCTGTCCCCCTAGTTCATGACCCTTCCGAGGTAGAAAGTGGACACAGAGAGCAATGTCTGGGACCAGATTGAGCACTACGCGCGTGCGTAATCCATCTTCCGTGCTGTTGTTGACGCCGGCTGACGCAGTTTAAGTGAATTGTAACGTCAACAAACACCCTCATCCACAGGCACTTCGCCCTTTCTTGCCCGAGCTCGATGCATTTGCTCGCCACAACCATTTTAATATCCTGCACCCCATCCTCAGGTGAATCATGATCATAGCGTTGGAATGGATCAATTGCTCATGACTAATTTAGACTCATCGCTCTGAGTCTTGAGTTGCCTGAAGAAACCTTGGTGGAGAAACACGCTTTCGACAGACAGGGTACAACATCGAGTATGTCTCCTCATCTTGCACCAAACTCCCTGGTTCAGTCACTGAACGTATATAGTCAGATTCATGAAATAGTCCGTCTTCATATCCCTCGTGTTCATCCGATGAGTTGCATTTAAACATCACTCCGGCTCGTCAGTTACAGGCGCACAAAGGAAGATGAGGAAAAGTCGAAGAATGTCTGGCTTAAGGGCCACACAGGTACGCCGTCCTCGCAACCCGGAAAAACTAGACTACAACGCGTGTCATCACAGACTTCGGGAGCGTGACAATCCTCTGGAGCCAGCCCGTGGGTGGTCTGCAAATCCTCTCCCCGGATGGCAAATGGCGTTGGGTCCGACACATTGACAACGCGTTGGTGCGTCTTCTCTACCGCTTCCCCCTTCCCGTCCCGCCCTATCACCTACAATTCCACGACGTTATAACAGTAGAACGACAGGTTATCAACACTGGGGACATGATGGGATTTTTCACTGGTGGATTCTACAAACCCACCATCCACCGTGTGGTCCAACCACCGCACGACCAAAGTGCCTACGACAGACTCGGCACGTTCTACTTCACCATGGCCGACGATGATGTGAAACTCCTGCCCCTCGCACACAGTCCAGTGTTACAGCGTGCCGGCATTGAGCGACGGTGTCCTGACGACGAGGCACCACTTTCCGAGGCGTGGAGGAAGGAAAGGACGGTCTCATATGGACGTGTGGCGCTGAAGAAGGGATCGGAGAATACCGAGGAGGAGGTCATTGGAGGGATCGTCGTGAAGCACTACAACTGAGGACTCATCACCCTCCTGTCTTTATTGGTAATTGGGATGAGACTCTTCCTGCCCTAACAGCCTCCACGATGTTTCCTACAGGGGGATAGATCAGAGTTTCGACGTCAATTTTCCAATGCTTATGTTATGCTTATGCATGAAGTTTCATCTCTTCGTAGACGTGTGTGGGATCGTATCCGCAGTTGATGGTGGCCCGCGTGATCTCAGCACACCATTTTCTCAAGCCGTGTCATTCGTGAGCAATCGTTCGAAATTTAAATAGTACGGCTCTCCTGATTCAGCCAGCCGGATCTGATGTGACATTTGGAGTGAGGTGAAACAGAAAGACAGTGGTGAGTTATCACTTGACGACACTACCACATGGCTGTGATTGGAGCACGCCTTGAAGATACGCTTCATAGGTCTGTTTGATTACTTGCATTTTCGACGACGTTCAAGTTAAAACAAGCTTGTTCCAGCCTTCCGGGTCTTGCACCGGATGAGTCCGTTTATTACCAGGCTTTCGCATCGGAGGGCTGATTGATATTCGGATCTAAGCTTGAACCTCATGTACATATGTATGCAGTATCGTACTGCAAGAATGACAACCAAATATTCGGTTTCACTGGGGCATGACAGAATCACTATGATATTTACTTTTCAGCAAGTCAACTATAGGTTCTGCTTTGAAAGTGGGCAGAATGGCACATAACAAGAGGCCCATTCCATGAATTGTTTCACAGCATCATTCCAGTGTCCTTTATTCAAGTGTACTCAACAATGCTGCCGCATGGGATCGAGGTGTAAAAACACATTGGAATGGAGTAGGGCGGCTGGTATACATGAGCACCAACTAAATCCACAGCAAAATCACCCACCTGATGAGTGCAGATTGATATTTCACCTGAGGACGGATGGGTTCGCCTTTCTCATCCATTGGCATGGAGAGATCAAACAAGTAGATGATTGTGGCAATACTGATCCACAATGCTTCCTCTGCCAAATAGCGGCCAGGACAGGCCCTATAAATCAAATAGAAAAAGTATGATCACCTCCGAAAGGAAACCGAGGAAGGGCCTACCTACGGCCAAATCCAAAGGCAATTTCACGCGGATCTAGAATGTCATCACGGAGTGTTCCACTCGCATTTATGAACCGATGAGGCGTAAACTCGGAGGCATTGGAATACATTGCCTCATCGTGTAACATATGCCTCGAAGCACATCAAGTTGAGCACTGTGATAGGGAATGAGAGGTAATACCAGGAATTTGCGATGACGGTCGTTCCTGCTGGAAATTCCCATTGTCGGTAAGAATCCGCCTGAATGAGGCGGTGAGGGGCAGCTGAACCACAAAAGAGAATGAGAAAAATCGAGGGTAATACAGACTAGTCACCAAGTGGTGCGGCAGGATTCCACCTGTTCGTACATGGTTGCTGATTCTGGGCGATTTTCACATTTTAGTACTCACCTTAATGTTTCTCGCAAAACCGCGTCTATATACGGCAGTTTGGGACGGTCTTCGAGGGACGGTAGTCGTTGATCTTCCATGAGTCGATCAATAGCTTTCTGTCCTTCATTCTGGACATCTGGGTGAAGCATGAGAGCAAGGATCGCGGTGTCGAGGCCACTAATAATCTAAACAGAGAAGTACGACATCCTCTGATAAGTTAAAGCACCCACTGTGTCAGCACCAGCTACCAGGAAGTGTGGTAAGCGATACGGGTTAAGTTAAAAAAAGACTCTTTCGACCAACCGACATATACGCCTGCCATAGCATGACGGATATCGCCTTCAAGTTGAATAACTCCGTCTGAAGTATGTGCCTTGATCAGTTTGTGAGCCATGGACGATTGAGACACTCGTCCATTGAGCTAAACACGACTTCAATGAACTTGGAGAATAAAGTGAACAGGTCCACGGTCCCACCACCTCTTCTTTCACTGCGTTGTATGGCCGGGCCACCAACTGTTCGGCCAAATTTCGCATATGTCGCATTCGTGCCGCAAATGCCCTCCCAAAAATCTCCATTGGGAGGTGGCATACTACATATCTAATGTGAACGACAGTGCTGCCTTGACTAGACGATTATGACTCACACCAAGGAAATATGTCAACAGGATGTGCTCCAACATTTGTCAGCGCATCCAACGAGGCGTTGGCATCTCTGGCCAATTTGATCCATTCATCATCCTCGTCCATGACTACTCTAGATGTTACAATGCGAAGCTCAAGAACTCAAGTCCACTGTACCTTCGTAGCCATAAGTCACCATCATAATAATCGCACCAGCGAATCTGTAGGAAGAAGACCGTGAGCTTTATTTTAATATGGGAACGGACCAAGTCACAGTCTCGTATGATCTTGGAATTTGTGCGGCGTCACCATCAGCCTCTGAGCCAGTTTCTCTGCCTGCGTACATAAAATATCTCGAAAATCTGGGATATATTTCGGGCTTAAATGTTGTGCGAGCATCTTGCGCTGTGTCTTCCAAGCTTCATTGGCATGCATGGTCGTGGTCATCCAGTCCCATCCACCCCTGTACTTTGTAAGTGTTGTGGTCCCGAACTGAATTAGAACATTACCATTTCTGTATGAGTGCGAAACTAGGACGGTCAGAATAGATAGATCCCCGCCTGTCCAGAAGTTCAAATGCCACTTGCGCAGAGTGGATAACAACAATGGGTTGACCAAGGACGACAAAACCAATCAAATCACCTTTCCCAAATTGTCACGGAGGTCCTTGCACATCACACGTCAAACCACAATGCGCTCACCATATTTTGCTGTCCATTTCGAATAAGTAAGCCATTGTTGACTTGCGGGGAGGTCTGTGGCATTTCCCAAAATGGGGAGTCGGGGAGGTCCCAGTGGGAACTTGATAAAACACCTTCTACGGCGATACCATTCCACACCGACCAGTATCAGGAGGGCGGCAGCGCTCAGCTGCACGAGATTGGTCATGTCTGCGGGGATGGGCACCCATTGGCAACGACTAGTCTATGATTAAGTAAATGAAGACATTCGGAGTTTGAATCAATTGCAGGTCATTACTCAGGAAACATGGGGGTACCCCAACACTGTGTGGGAGGGTGAGGCGATGCGTGGGTGGCATGTTAAGAGATGATGGAGAGATAGATTGGCATACCAACGGAGCGAGGTAAAGTAAGGTTATCGGTATCGCAGTTCAAGTTCAGGCGAAGGCAAGGCACAAGTCTCGGCTATGTCCGAGCGGGTCAAGCTGGCATGTGAATGGCCCATCTGATGATCAACACTGACAGCCATAACCTCTCTCGTTGTGACAAAGAGCCAGAACTACCGTTGAGCACACTGAGTTCATTAAACTCGAAATGCGCAAATATCATGACACCGAGAGCAATTATTGTTTACCGTAAGTCGAATAGCCTAACCTAATGGGGCACGCTTACGTCCACGTACCCACTGGTATCTGTACTGCATAGGAACGACGAAACTGAGCACGAACGTCTGGGGCTACTGAATGATGTCTTACGGAGCCTTATAGGTAAACCCACCTGTTCATCAGTATCACCATGTTAAGAATTACTCCACTAGGGGGGAATTATCTAGTTCCACTGCATGAGATTGGTAGGTCACGGCTGCATCCTCTTTCCAGCGTACTAACCTGTAAGTCGGAAGACGTGCGAGATGTTCTGGACGTTTGTTGTGGGAGCGGACACTGGGTCTTAGACGTGGGTGTTGTTTAATCGACTGCTCGAGCATTAGACGCTCACACCAGATACAAAGATGGCGAATGAATTCCCGAATGCCAGGGTTGTTGGGATTGACATATCCAAGCCGTCGTGAGGGGTGTTTTTACTGTAGGCCTACAAGAGTACTAGCCCCCTCTGTCAGAATTAAGGGCCCGTCCGTCACGTTCATTCAGCACGACATAAGTATGTTAACCGTTTATTGACCTCGAATTCGCGCTGAAATGGCTCTCGACGCAGCAAAGGACCTACCCTTCGAAGACGCATCTTTTGACTTTGTCCAGATGCGCACAGTGCCAAGCGTAAGTAATATATACTTTTCGCTACAATGAAGGAGCTGACCGAGCCCCGCAGATTCCTGACAGGAGCAAGTTGATGATCGAAATCCATCGTATCCTTCGTCCAGGTTTGCCCACCTGACTACCTTGTTCATGGTTTTGTTTGACTCCATATGAAGGGGGATTCATTGCCTTCTTGGAGCCCGACGAATCCATCTCAAAGAAATTGCAAAAGCGCAGTCCGGCACTCGCCGAAGTTGATCGCTTGCTGAGCAGACTTCCTCACATGCCTCGAGCAAAGACGCTCGACGAAAGCAGTCAACAACCCAAGTCGTGGTCCATCGCGCATGAGATTGAACACATGATTTGCACCAGTAGAGACAGTTCAGATTCTATACTTTTTGAGAGCGGTGACGCCAAGTCATTTTCCCTCCCAATAGGAACGTGGCCGAGAGGTAAGTTCCATCGTTCGGTTATCACACAACTATATGTGCTGAGCTGCGCCGAAGATCCGGAACTCAAGGAGATGGGACGTAAAACAGCGATCGTGCAAATACGATTGATAGACACCCTTGGAGACCAGTTCCGCCGACTTCCTGACTTCGGAGATGCCGAGTTAAATGCGCTCCGAATATCAGTAGAGGAGGAAGTAGAGGATGATGGATTACAATTGGAGATCGGATTTGTATATGCATGGGGAAGGAAGCTGTGATCTTGTCTTTTACGACGACGATAAGAATATCAAGAAAAACTGGTGGCCGGTGGGTGACTGCGACATGAGACCATCCTTTGGATTTTGTGCGTGTGCGAAAAGCGCATGGACTTGACATCATAATACTCAAGGTCACGTCAGAGCTTCGGGTTTTTAAATCTTCCTACCTACTACAACTCGCAATTCACCTTAAGATGGAGTTGGTCGCGAAACCACCTATCACTCTCTCAGGCGTACAATTATGACGTTCCGACACTATAACCATGCATGGTGGGCCGAACCCCCCCCCACAATCCACATATATCAAACTGACTCCAAGTTCGAGTGTTGCGGGTTCAGGAAGGAATGGTACTTGCCGGCTCAGCTGGGCAAGTTCTTCCGAAACCTCTTTGGTGAGTGATATTCGAACTTCACCCTGTGCACGAAGAGCCTTTAGGGGAAGATGGTTCAGCAATGAGAAACGACGAAGCGATGATATAAGCATCTGAACGGTGGTAGCGAACATTGGAGTGCAAATCCTTACATAGAACCTCTTGTAGACACCCATTACGCACCAAAAGTGTTTGTCAGACTCGAGCAACAAAGTACTATGAGGGCGTATTGCATTACCAACGCAACTCAGAGGAATTCTTTAAGTTCCCAATCCCGAACCTCCAATTCGCAAACGAAAGGGAGTGGCTGCCTACCAGAAACCGATGGGATAAATCCGGGCCCATCGAGGGGATAAGATACTCACGAGGTGAACGCGGCCGTGTATTCTAGTGTCGGAACTTGTTCCTCGCCGTCTGGTCCTCTGATGGGCTTTATGCGGAAGAGCGCTAAAATACGGGATATGGCAAGGAAGGTATGGGCATTTGCAAAATGCATCCCGGGACATGATCTGCAAGCGATTTGACATGAAGATTCATCATGAAAAGACCTAGTCGTGGACTCTCCTACCTTCTCCCGAATCCAAAAGTAAAAGACCTGGGATCCGTAACCAGCGTGTCAAGGTGTCGTTCTGGCTTGAATATATTTGCGTCAGGGTATATGGTGGGATCATGAGTCATTGACCTGTGAGATCATAGCTATAACTATACTCTAAAGGGGTCGAAAGAGACTCCGAGCCCGCTCACCAGACATTGCACATTATCCATGTCCTTTTTGGAATCAAATAACCCTCGTATTCGTCATCATACAAGGCACTGTGTGGGACCAAATTTATCACAGGGTGGAATCTATGGATCTCTCGGATCAGTGCATCAATGTAGGGAAGGTTCGGTTGGTCCTCCAGCGTTGGTAGTCGGGATGAGCGCAACAGTGATGATATCTCAGATTGAGCTTTTTTCTGGATATCCTGGTACACTGTCATCAGGAGGAAAAAAGACATCAACATGGCAACCGTCTGTCAAAAATGATAAGTTCTGCCTAATTTTAATAGATCTTCATACCCACTGTGTCAGTTGCAGCTGAACGAAGAGTTAGCCGCCGGCAAGCATGGCAGAGTGTGATTCTTACCTCCATAGATACTTCCCGCGGTACTCATTAGAATCTTTTCATTGGCTGGGTAGCCGTCCTTGAGGATTGAACGGAGGTTATCTGCGACAAAGGATGGCGGGGCTGTTTGATCGAGCTTCAAGGATCAAACGATTAATTTTGAAACTCGATCAGTTCATGGAGGCCTTACAATAGCGGCACGTGTTGCTAGATAGGGTAACCGTGTGCAGCGATAGAACCTTTCTCTAGCCATTGCTGCCCATCGCTTGAAAGCCATCCCGGGAAGCCAGGACGGAAGTATGTTCACTGCAAAAGGACGCTGAGTACACCGGTCTCCCATTAAGGTAAAGCTGCTATACAAAAAGGGAGCGAGTCTACAGCCCACCCAGGTTGTAACGCCAATCCAGTGTCTTCGTTAACCTCTTGCAATAATTGAACATATTCATCTGTGGCGTCCGTTCCGTATGTGAAGTGCACGATGACAGATGCTACATGTCTGTGGAAGAGTCGAGTTCGAATACCTACTGAGGAAGTACGAGAAATTCACTTTTTCACAATGGGTTCCCAAGCTTGACCAGATTCCGCGAGTTGTCTGAGAAGTCCCATGGTCTGGTCTTCCAACATGGGGCCCCAGGTGGTTCTCGACTGTGGTCCCAATGCAGAATGAAGTAACTTCCTTGCATACCTGAGTTCTTCTCCGTAGTAGGTGAATCCAACGTTATCTTGACGACCAATGAGATCCGCCATTGGCCAGGTCGGCCTGTTGCAATATATCTTGGAGCGCTTCTCTAGCAGATCCTCCGCGACTTTGACCCCGTTGAACACGATCACATCTCGGCCAAATAGGCGGAGACAAAGCACACTTCCTGAAAACGAAAGCCATATAAATGAGATTGGGAAACCAACACACACACACATACCCCACTTCTGCGACCATTCGTAGTAGGTCTTCCATGGGTGCCTCTTCCGAATATTCTGTCTCAGGTTCCCAGCGAAGAACGAAGCAGGAGGACCTGAGCGGTGCAATATTAAATGCTGTATGCGCCTGTCTAAGACGGGTACATACCGGGAGGTAACGGGGTTTTGCGATGCAAGAGATATCGGCTCACCAAGATGCCTGCAATCAAACAACACGCCGCTAGAATTCCCCGAGAGCGGAGACGGAGATAAAATATTGATAGGATCTCCCAGCGGCTGGAAGGAACCATACGGCAGAGTTTGAAACCAGAGTTGAAAACGGAAGTCGGCCAGTGCGCCAATGCGGGCATCTTTGCCACTACGTGAATCGTGAGTTTCCTTCACCCTAACCTTATATGTACCCATTTGTTTACTTCATTTATTGATCGGAACCGGCCCGGGTTTGGTAGCTGTATCATATATGTGTTAGTAGTTTCCGGGGAGATGAATCAAACCCGATTGTTGACAGCTGCAGGCAAGCGAATACATCTCAGGCTCGATCGATCCTGGCTGTTTTTCACAGCTGAGCTTGATTCGGAAACGAAATCTAATCGCTGCTCAAAGCGCTCAACACTGGCGATTCCCCGGGGGTTTTTTTTTTTCAGAGTTCCAACGTCATGACGGGTATGATTCAGTTCAGATCACTTCCGTCACTTCGCGGACATTGACTCCGTTCTAGTAGGATGTTGAGTCCGTGATGTGGCCCTGAAAAATCGGCGAGTGACCAAGTAGCCCGACTCAATGACCGAGTGACCCGGGTGTTTGCCATCTGAGGCAGTTACAATGATCCTGGGCGACCGGGGAATCCGCCACGACTCCTTACCTAAGGCTTACCAGATGTTGAGGTAGTGGTTGCCCCGAACTTTCCCCTTAAAATGCGTGGGGTTGACATGGTGTTCACTCCCTGAATCTCAATGTTCATAGATATCGTCGCAGTTGGTCTCATCATTCTGACCGTCTACCTCTGGAGAAACCGCTCTGCTCAAGCTAAGCTCTCCAAAGGCTTCCCCCTCCCCCCAGGACCACCGAGAAAGGCCCTAGTTGGCAATCTCTTTGACGTCCCCCGAACTCAGCACTGGCACAAATTTCTCGAATGGAAGGAGCGATATGGTACGAGTGTCCTGACATACTAGCACAACAATAACTGATCGCGGTGAACAATGTTCAGGCGACCTCGTGTATGTCGAGGTGCTAGGCAACAGGATACTCATCGTGAACACGCTCGAGGCCGTTTCCGACCTTTTGGAATCGCGGCACGCGATCTACTCTGACCGCCCGAAGTTCACCATGGTCGGTGAGCTCATGAGGTTGGACAACGTAAGTGTTCCTCTTTCCGAACGCATATGAAGAACTGAGGGATATAGAGCATGGCCTTGCTCCAATACGGGGAGGCATGGAAAAAGCAACGGAAGTTCACACACATGGCTCTGAGCCCCGAAGCTGTCAAGAAGTATGACTCGGTTGGCGACTTCGTTGCTAAATACATCGACACTCTGTTTGAAAATCCGGATGGTTTTGAACGGCAACTTCGTCTGTTCGTTGACGTGGCTTCCTAAACCAAGTATTTGACTGAATGCACCTATGCAGCACGGTTGGACGAATAATCATGGCTGTCACATATGGCGTACGGGTAGATACTCCTGATGACTTGGTAAACTTCACATCATGTGGACCGTCCTTTCTTTTAACTTGTCACAGTACATCACCCATGCAGAGCATACCATGGAGATGATCGGGAAAGCGGCCGTCCCAGGAACGTTCCTCGTTGATCTTATTCCGATACGTAAGACATCATTCCCAGCGCATCGTTGAGTTCGCACTAATCTTGTACTTGCAGTGAAACACCTCCCTACCTGGATCCCCTTCAACCATATTCATGCCACTGCGGCAAGCGGACGTGCAGATATCGAGAACCTCGTCACCCGCCCCTATGAACACGTGAAAAGGGAACGTGAACAGGGAACCAACCAACCTTCATTCACAGCCGATTGTCTTGAGAAGTACCAGTCTGACGACCCCGACGTGCAAGCTAGTGTTGAGCATACTCTTCGCTGGGCAGCAGGATCGATGTATGGTGGTGAGTATTAGTCTCCGTCTGTGAGTGAGCACCTATTTACATAAACGTGATCGGACAGCTGGAGGAGAGACTGTACGTATCAAATACTTGAAATGAACTCTGTCAGTTTTCACACCGATTTCTGTGCCAGTCATACTCCACGACCCTCACGTTTATCCTCGCTTTGGCCACGTACCCTGACGTACAAGCAAAGCTAAAAGAAGAGCTTACCCGTGTTGTCGGAACCGAGCGCCTCCCGACACTTCAAGATCGCGATGCCTTGCCCTATCTCCAGGCAGCTATCAAGGAAGCATTGCGGTGGGGACCTGCACTTCCCCTTAGTATTGCTCGCGCAACGAGGTCGGCAGACTTTTATAAGGGTAAGCGTTTGATGCGTATTCTCAGCACATTCTCAGACTGAGCGGGTGCGATCCTGCAGGGTATTATATTCCAGAGGGGACCATTGTGCTTCCAAACGTGTGGTACGTTTCGTTTTGCTCAAGCTCTGAGAAATTGAACATGTGGCCCACCAATTTGATAGGGCCATGACGAGAGACGACAAGAGTGGATTCCCTTCGGATGAGTTTATACCAGAGCGTCACCTCGCAGACAGAGTCAAAGAAACTGCAGTAGATCCCTACGCATACGCGTTTGGTTTTGGACGCAGGTGGGTCGTATGCTAACTCTACTTTGACTACATCTAATCCTGTGTGGCTTGGATATTCGACAGGATTTGTCCCGGTAAATATCTGGGCGATAACATGGTCTTCATGCTGTTTTCCAATATCGTTGCAACCGTCGACATCTCAAAGAAGAAGGATAAAGA
This sequence comes from Boletus piedmontensis, assembly GCA_038092855.1. NCBI lineage: Eukaryota > Fungi > Basidiomycota > Agaricomycetes > Boletales > Boletaceae > Boletus > Boletus piedmontensis. The sequence goes on from JBBPRD010000281.1 coordinate 13,298, forward strand.
TGGAAACGAAATCCCTTTGATCCCATTGTACAGCGATGGAGTTGTGACGTACGTCTACTCTGTTCTGACTTTTGAAGCGACGAGTCGATTCTAAGATTGTCCTGTGTACCTCAACGTTGAAAAGCCATCCGCAATGCTTCGAGGTAGACATCAAGCCGACCTCGAAAGTGGCGATCTCGACCATCAAGGAGAAGGTTTGCCAGTTCGCATGAAGAGAGTTGGCCGTGAATATGGCAGCCGAGGGTCACGTTAATTTGTTCCGAACGTACGCAACCAGAGTTCTGGTCCGTTGACCATCCAAATTGTTTGTCTGTATTTTCCTTACAACGCTTTGACATCTATCAGCTTTCTTATCAACTTGTCATTGTTAGAGACAAGCATGTAAATTATGTAAATAGAGTCGACCACTTGCAGTGTAACAATGTGTGAAGTTGCCACTACTTTCCTGTTAGACGGCGTGTTTCTCTCCGGGTTATCTGGCATCATTTCTCGGCTGTGCTGATAACCACCTGTGCGGGTGGAAACGCTGCGAATGAGAGATGGAATCAAAACATGATGGGTCAAAGTTCCACGTTCAAGTTTATATTACGCTATGTTCACACAGGTCAAGCACAATTCCCACTCACCTCCGCATTTCCTACTCTCACATTTTATAGAAGCTTTATGCAATAATAAGACCACCCATACTTATTGACACTGCCAAGAATAGTACACACACCACACCTCACATGTGCCTAACTGATAAACCTGTTTCAGTCCATACCCACACTTAGCAAGCATAGCCTTCAAACCGTTATAGTGTCCGGCAAGCGGTGAGTCTTGCCTCATAGAACAGTAAACAAAAAATCCAAATAAAAAAAGGAAGAACTAAAGTCCCGACCTGCAGGATTCCAACCTTGCCAAATCAATGTCTACATCGATGCGGATACTCATCACACCTGCGACCCCGATCCAATTGACCCTGATCCATCAGACAGCCTTGAACCCGGAGGTGGGCGAAATGCGATATCGGTGACTATGATCGAATCTGTCGCTGTCCCTCGCTCTAAACGGTAGCAGCTCTTGCGTAGGTTGAACATGATGCGAGACGCAAGCACACTGTGAAGGGCGAATTGAGGTCTGCAAGCGAAGCAACCGTCGTCAGAGCTTCTGCAAGGCAAAGACGTAAAGAACATAGTGTCACACACATGTCCAAGAGGTCGCTGAATTGAAACTGAAGATAACAATCCTTGTGAGCATTGTCTATGTGGGTGCAGCAGAAGAAAATTGTTTACCGGAAATATACCGTCGACGAGCACGTTGGCGAATGTGATGACTACACTTCAAGGTGAGCTGCGTGCCTATCGACGTGAAGAACTCTCTTACGCATGATGCAGACGATGTAAAACATGCCGTCTCGATAGATTGTATGTACAATAGATGCACTGACTTCACGATAGGCACGAAAACGCTTATAGGCCGTTAAAGACAAAATCACTGAAAAAATTCAGCATGCAGTGATGATTCTATACGACAGGCTACTCACCTGTTTCGAAAACCAACAAGAGCAGATAAACGAAAGTACTATTTCGGGAGGCGATCAAAAAGCAACCCTGGGGAGCTTGTGCTGTGCACCAAATAGATGGGTCCAGAAAAGTGCAGCTGACGTAGCTCGAGACTTACGTCCAGGGATAAGCGGCGCTGGTGTGACGTTGATCGCGACGGCCGCACCGATGGTCACCTAAGTTGTGTCGTCGTCTGCTCGAGCGAACTGAAAAGAAATACAACGACAAAGAGATGACTCACGCCACCGTATGTAAGAAGGCCGTACAACACTCGTTTATTGCCTTGCCAGAACGCGTACGTGCGTAGAACAAGAAGCACTTGGTGACAAACGATATTCATGCGCTATTCACGGAGGGAAGCAAGGCGACGGACCTTCTGCAGCGACGATACCCAGTATATGAATGACTGGCAAAAAATAGGTGTCAATTCGAGCGTCCTGAAGACGTTAACGACCCACCCACTGTTTTCTTCCAGACTCAGTCCGCAGCGCTATCAGCGCAGAGATATTACCAATGCCACCATATTCCATTAGGCATCCACATCAACACGCATACGTCGGACATACCTCCGAGTATGAGCCCAAGGCGACTTCCCGCACAGCGTTTTCAGAAGAAGAAAAAACTTGTCATGGGACACTCACCATACGCAGTCATCCCCATGCCCACGAACGGCAGATACCTCGATACTGTAAAGACGACTCGTGTCGCATCCCAGCTGCGGCCCCACACCCATCGTACCTGACGAAAATTAACGCATTGATGACGATTCCATTGTGTTCACATACTTCGTCCTCGAACGTGATCACGTAGTCAAAAATCTACCAGGAGTATATTTGCATCAGAGGGATCCTCATCTCTTAGGCGAATTTTTCTCACCAGAATCGCCATACCAGCAACTGGGTCATCCATATGTCAGCATGACGCCGAACCAAAAAAAGCGATGCGGATTACTTGTGAAGGAAAAACATACCATTGAAATACTGACAATACCGTTACCCCGAGGTATGGCACATCCGAGAGCAGGGAAGAACAAGAAAGGGTGAGTGAGCGCTCAAACATCATCTCAGGAGAAGACTCACTTTAGACGTCTGTAGCCCAGCTACCTCGGACACGGTGAGAGACATTACTGACCCACGACCGCCTGGGATTCAGATCCCCGTAGAACCTCCAACCAGCCAGTGGGAGAAGAAACTGAAGTCACCCTTGTGGCGCAAAGCAGTCAAGTTAATAAGCCTGTCAGGACGGCCTTCCGCCGAGTCTGAGCGCTGAGTT
>JBBPRD010000282.1:0-16110 GCA_038092855.1 Boletus piedmontensis
AAAGAGATCTCATGATGATAGTGGTTGAGAGCAAAGAAGTGTGAGACTTATTTCAAGCTCAGACATTATATTTATATGTGTGTCTTTGTTTGTAGCACCAAATAAAAACAACTATCCCTTTGTTTTACTAAAATTTTAAAAATCATGTCAAAAGCTCTAAAACTGTTCCAATGGTGTCCCTGTTTTAAAATGGATGTATCTCAGCGACCCCTGAGCCAAATCACGTGGGTATTAGGTCAGCAGGTAGCCAGGGGTTTGTACATCACATGTTCTCACCAACACTAAGCGGAATTCCCATGCCTACAACTGCTATTTCACATACACTTCAAAACTACAAAACATTGGAACAGTTTTTGGAGTCACTGTAGCAATACTATGGCAAATACCATTGTTCTTATGGATGGCTTCTTTTGAGAGATTTCTGGTAGCTTCATTAAGTGAAGCCTCTCAGATTAGACTAATGAATTGTAGCTTTGTCTTTATTTTTGAAAGAACAGCAGAGTAAACAAGGTCATCAATACTGATTTCAAGGAGTTTCCTATGCTCAAAGTCAATGTTATACACAGAGAGGTGATTTTGATGGAGAATGCTCTGGCATATGTTACAACTCGTCTCTACACCAGGGGAACTACTCTTTTTCCTTATATTTCTTGCTCAATATCACTTACTATGCATCTTCCTTTGATATCTATGAGACCATGTGTTCAAACCCAACCATGGCATAGTTATTTCTTTGCTTTCCTTGCTTACTCTAGCCCTTTGCCTTGATCTTTCCCCTTCGCCCATTTGTTCCACAAAGTTCTATCACATTCGACATGTGTTCACTAACTAAGCCTTCCTTTACATTCCATGCCATTCCATAGCTTAGTCAGATTCATTTCCTCCTTATATAAACCCAGCATCATCTAACTTGTACCTTAAGTTAGACCTACTCAAATCTTACCTCTTCTCTTCTGTCATCTCTGTGAGTCTCCATTCTACTCTAGAGTAAATGCTTGCCTGCCATTCCTGGCCATTTGCCAGGATGGCAGGCTCTCCATCTAATTTCCTGTGTCATTGTAACAAATGCCCCTGTCTGAACCTTATTCTTTTTCTGTATGAACCCCTAAGTTAACAGATCACATGACTGTTGGCAACCCTAATCTAATAAAGACTAGGTCGTTACCACCAGAGACTGACTTAGAGCACAAGTATGGAGTAGGGGAATTCCGACAAGAACTTGACTGAGTTCTTGCGATGTTTATTCAGACTACTTATACTATCTACAAAGTGCACACGAACCAACAGGCTGTGAGAGCATAATTACAAATGTGGTTAAAGTATTGACAGTAATTAAATAAACGTGTAGACAGTGTGACTTCTAAGAAGCATCAGAATGGAAGAGAAGCACACAGAGATGAACGTGAGAATAAGAACCACCAGGGTCTCAGGGTCAACAGAGATTAAATACACGTGTCTGGAGATCACACAGCAGATCCCAGCGGAGCCATTCCGTAGAGAAGGGCGCACAGCTGCCTCATTACTCTAAGTTGAAACGTCACATGATCTGGTCTCATGATCCTTTACCTTAGGGGTTAATCACATGACAAGTCACGTGATCGTGAGAAAAGAAAAATAAAGAGAAAGAAAAATAGTATTCGTAACAATGACCTCTCAACTCAGAGTAATGAGACTGCTGTGCACCCTTCTCTGACTAGAATGGCTCCACTGGGATCTGCTGTGCAATCTCCAGACATGTGTATTTAATCTCCATTGACCCTGAGACCCTGAGGGTTCTTTTCCATTCTATTTAATTTCCACTCATCTTCTTTGCTTCTTAGAAGTCTCACAGACAACACATTTATTTAATCTCCATTACTTTACTCTCATGTTACATAATTACACTTCTTACACAGCCTGGTCTGTGCACATGTCATAGGTAGTATAAATATTGAATGCATATTGGCCAAGAACTTCAGTCAAGTTCTTGTCAGAATTTCCCTACTTGAAGTCTTGTCTCTAAGTCAGTATCTGGTAATAACGACCTAGTCTTTATTAGGTTAGGGTTGCCAACATTAGAACTTGACTATCCGCTCATCTACCTCATTATCACCTCATCCATCACTCTCATCTCATACCCACTGCAGTTATGCTTGGCCCCCAGAGCTAAGGGGTGGTTTCACGCACACAGTCACATTTAATCCATGGCATCCATCTTTCCCCCAGTTAACACTTGTCTTCTGGTTTACCCTTTGTATGTTCACACTAGCACTAGAACTAGGAGAGATCTTTAGCCCTTACAGCAAGATAGTGGGTTCCCTTGAGCAGGATCAAAGCATTTAAACACCACCTCACTTATGATACTATTCTTTTGAATGGTCCATGTGAGGCCACTTCTTCATACAATACAATACAGAACTATCCGGGGAGCTATTGACCAGAAGTTCAAATTTTTACGATCTAGTGGAGTAAGAAAGTTCTCCTAGATTCATTATTCTTTTATGTTTAGCTTATGCGAGCCAGATCAGCAGAAGTAGCTAAGACCCTTGTAGCTTTTATCAAGTTGGCTATTGAGCCCTGGGCAAATGGAAGCCCATTCGACAATTTCCTTTGCATGTGGTCAGAAGACCTCTCAAAAACCATTACATCTCATTGCTACTCCTGATCTCTCCATCCTTCCCACACACTCCAAAAACCTTCTTACCTTCCTCAAACAATAACCAAAGATGTCCAGGTGCCTTGATTAATTAGAAGCAATCATAGTGCAGCTGCAAACAGAACTTGCCACTGTAAAAGATGCCACCACCAGAGGCACCACCCATACCAACGTAAAGGTCTCTAAAAAGGTAGAAGTAGTCCCCGACCCCAGTCTATACGATGGGACCTACTCCAAATTCAACAATTGATGGAGCAAGATGGGACTCTACCTCTCTATGAACAATGAAACTTTCATCACAAACAAGGACTGTGCCATCACTTGCTTCTCCAGGCTAGGGGTAAAAGAAGGGAATGACAAAAATGGAGCTGCCATGTGGGCATGTGTCCAACTAAAAAAATATCTAGCTAGATCGCTTCACACATGGCCCGACACTGACGACCTCTATACAATGTTCACCACCTAATTCAAGTCAGGTACTGGAAAAGACCTGGCTACCCAACACCTTCAATGCCTCACCCAAGGCAACAAGAAAATCAAAACCTTCCTTACAGAATGGCTTGCCCTCTTTGAGGAAGCAAATGCAGGAGACACTTTCAGCTGCATTCTCCTTGAAAGAAATATCCAAAAGGACATAATGGAACAAATCTTCTACAACAATAAAAGAAAAAACATGGTAGAAGAATATGTCAAGGTGATCAAGGAGCAAGGTAACTTGATCAAAGCTTTCACCATGAGGGACATCCAGGGGCACATCTGGAATAATGCATGTTTTGAAGGAAAAGCCAGTCTATCAAGAGAAGGAGCAGCCCGAACCTATGGAGGAAGAGGAGAGCCAATGGACATCAGGGAGGTACGCAAAGGAAAGTGCTTCAATTGCAGAGGTAACCACTTCATAAAAGATTGCACCAAGCCTTGAAAAGAATGCCCCAAGTGTTGCTTCCTTGGGGGAGGGCATTCCTGAACTTGCAGCAAGTGTCACAAGATCTGCCAGGTTGGAACTGGCAAAGAAGGAAGCAGTTTGGAAACTGAGGCTCCTAAAAGAGAGATGGCCCAATCTGAATCTGTATTGATAAGGAAAGGATGTGCAGTTCGGCAAATGTACAGCAACGACTTCAACACCATAAAGGCACATTTTGCAGATGTACTCATAGCTGAAGAAAAGGGAAAAGGCAAAGCCACATGACCAATCCGGGTAGTCATGTGGCAATGGACCCTACAAACAATTCTTTTAGTTTACTTAGCATCAAATATGGTAAAGAAGAAGAAGACTTCTTCAACACCCAGGATAGAACTCTTTCCATGTATTCTTCTGAAAACGAATCAGCATCTGAATCTCAGCATGGCAGGCGTACACCTGTGCTTGATTCCAATTATAAAAAAGAAAAAAATATTATATCTTTATCTATACAAACCCCAGAACACATTTTCATACAATCTCTCCAACAAAAGCAAGAGATCAACTTGGATATCAAGGTTTCCACTTCTACCTCCAAGTATTCAATGAAAGAAGCAAAGATGCTCCTAGACTCTGGAGCAAATGGAATCTTTCTAGATTGAAAATGGGCCAAGGAACAACACATCCCATTAACCAAACTTCAAAATACTATTCCTGTGTTTAACATAGATGGAACAAAGAACTCTGCTGGTGATATCACCCATACTGTGGAGTTAATCATTGACTACAATGGACACAGGGTAAAGGTTGAAGCCAAAATCACTGATTTGGGAAAAAATCCTATTATATTAGGGTACATGTGGCTGGAAAAACATAACCCTGAAATAGACTGGCAGAGAGGGGTTGTAAAACTCACACAATGTCCACAAAGTTGCTATCTATTATCCGACCAACCTGTCTTCCTCCAAGTTCTCAAAGAACAAGAGTTAAACAATATGCCACTCATTTACAAATGAATCAAGAAACAAGAGGTAGAACCTCCCCAAAAGGAGAAGACAGTCGAGGAACTGGTACCTAGGCAATACCACAAGTACCTGGATGTATTTAGCAAAAAGGAGTCAGAAAGAATGCCAGAATGAAAAACATGGGATCACACCATCAAAACAAAAGAAGGCTTTAAATCCCAAAAAGGCAAGATATACCCTCTCTCAGAAACCGAATGAGGAGAGGTCAATGCCTTTATCGATGAACAATTATGAAAGGGGTATATTAGACCTTCATAATCCCCACAAACATGCCCAGTATTCTTCATACCAAAGAAAGACGGAAAGAAGAGAATGGTACAGGATTACTGATATCTCAATGAATGGACCATCAAAAACAACTATCCACTCCCTCTTATCTCTGAACTTGTTGACTGGCTAAAGGGAGCTAAATTATTCACAAAAATGGACTTATGATGGGAATACAACAATATCCAAATGAAAGAAGGCGATGAATGGAAGGCAGCTTTCATTTGTCATTGAGGTTCTTTTGAACCCCTTGTAATATTCTTTGGACTCTGTAACTCCCCCGCCACCTTTCAAAACATGATGAATGACATCTTTGCAGATATGCAAGCGGTGGTAGTAGTATATATAGATGACATCCTCATATTCACAAAGACGAATGACCAAAAAGAACACAACAAGATCATCATGGAAGTACTTCATATTGGCAACCCTAACCTAATAAAGACTAGGTCGTTACCACCAGATACTGACTTAGAGACAAGTGAAGGATAGGAGAATCCCGACAAGAACTTGACTGAAGTTCTTGGGGCGTTTATTGAGACTACTTATATACTGGTACAGAGCGTGCATGGACCAACATGCCGTGTGAGCGTAACTACCTCTAATAGATAAAGTATCAATGGTAATTAAGTAAACATGTAGATGGCGTGTCTTCTAAGAAGCATCAGAATGGAAGAGAAGCACACGGAGATGAACGTGGGAATATCTAAATATAAGCATGAGAAGAAATAGAAGAAGAACCCTCAGGGTCTTCAGGGTCGACAGAGATTAAATGTGTGTACAGAGATCATGTCGTAGATCCCATCAGGATGTCACGTGATCTGTGTTAGATAATCGTAGTCACGTGGATGTCATGTGATCGTGAGAAAAGGAAAATAAAAGAAAGAAAAGTAGCGTTTGTAACACTTCACAGGCTCAAAGAAAACAATCTATTTATTAAACCTGAAAAATGCAACTTTTTGGTCAAAGAAGTGGATTTCCTAGGAATGATCATAACCTCAGAAGGAATTAAGATGGATCCCTCCAAGGTAAAAGCAATTACAGAATGGCCAACTCCCACTAATGTAAAAGGGGTAAGAAGTTTCCAAGGACTCGCGAACTTTTACTGCTGTTTCATAAAAGATTACACTCAAGCGGCTACACCACTAAACGATCTCACCAAAAAGGATTATCCATGGAGATGGATGGAAAGGGAACAAAATGTGTTTGACATGCTCAAGAAAAAATTCACCACAGCCCCTGTACTCACATACCCCAATAATGATAAAAGGTTCAGGGTAGAATGTGACGCTTCTGATTACATGATGGGCACCATTCTATCCATAGAAAAGGAGGGAAAATGGCACCCAGTAGCTTTTTCTTCCCACAGTATGTTACCAGAACAACAAAATTACTCTATCATGGATAAAGAGATGCTAGCCATAATCACCACACTAGAGCAATGGCGACACCACCTTGAAGGTGCTAAGTTCCAGTTTGAGGTCTGGACTGATCACGCAAACCTCCAATATTTTATGAAGTCCCAAGACCTTAATCAATGACAAGCGAGATGGGCAATGTATTTATCTCAATTCAACTATCTTCTAGTATGAAAACCAGGAACCTCCATGGGAAAAGCTGATACCCTTAGCCAAAGAGAAGATCATGCTGTCAGCATTGAAAATGACAATAAGAATGTCACAGTAATTCCCCTGGAATGTGTACAATGTATGGAAGTAACTTACATATTCTAGGCCTTTGAAATTGGGGAAATGGTCTGAGCATGATGAACTGTGATCAGATGGGTTAGAACACTGGCAGCCTCCTGAGTAAGCTTATCATGAGTGAAAGAAACACTTACCAGTGGGCCAACAAAGTCAGGGGTAAATGTAAAGTGATATACTTTATTGTATTTGAGTAGTACCTGGATGATAAATTTGTTCTGGAGGAATTGCTGGATTGTGTCTCTTGTGGACATTGTGAGTGGAAGGAAACTGACAAGGCTACAGGATGCAATACTTAGTACTTAAGTTCTACCTGACTATATGTGCAGATCATGCCAATAGCAAATCAGTTCATGTCATTGCCAAATCATATCATTACAGAAATGGACACATCCAGTTATAGATATTTCATTAGGTTTATGGCTGGGCATCCACAAACAGAAACAAGCCAAACTGATCACAGCAAGTTTTCACTGGAAACTCAATGGTAATAGCCACAAATTCACAACCCTGGGTCTGGTGGGAAAGCTTTAACATCAGCCCACTTGTAGTGCCTGGTGGCAAAGTAGTTGTCATCGACTCGTGACTGCGGAGCCCGAGTGACCCGAGGAAGTGCCTGAGGAACTTGAATCAGCTTGCTAAGGCTCTTCAACTTTGACCCGCGTGGTACTCGAACCTGAGCGGAGATACGGGTCACAGGAACCCTAGCGCGCTCGATTTTTGATAGGCAAGTTCGATATTCACCATTCCTCAAGGCACTATCTCCGCTTTGCTCCACGTTGACGTAGGCGGCCTCGCCCGCCCAAAAGGCCTGACAGAGAAGGTGTTTTGGCGGAGATCGGCCTTACGCGATCAAAATGATGGACAATTATATGGTTGCGTGATCCGGTACGCGGTATCCATTGATATACGGTATTCTATTCCGAGGGGCAAAAAAAAACAGTGAAGCTGGTCGGTGACCATGCGTGGTTAAGGCGGTATTGTTTTTTCGGCTTGTCGGACGGCTTTAGCCACTGATAGCGTCCATTCAACGAAGCTCCTTTCATCTCCCAGTAGGCAACGAGAAAGAATCATTTTCTCAATCATGTTAGGTCGTAGTATCTAGCCGTACATTTAACTGCTACAACTCGTACGAAGTGCTAGCACGGGAGGAATGCATAACGGTTGTCGTGAAGTCATGCAAAACACGAAAAAAAAAATTCAGAGGTTTCATAGCAGACCAGCTGCCGACTCGTCTCACAACGTCGTAGATCTTCTCAAACATACTCACGGATCATACTCTCTCGTTCATTGGAGCGACTGATAAACCAGCAGGGAAACTCCACAGGCCGCCTGAGAAACGTTATAATACCATCAATTTGATGGCAATGGAAGGTTCATAATCACGTACACTGCAAGCCCAGTCGTAAACTGTTTCTTCACGTCAATCTCCTTGCCATCCGCGTCTTTCGCGCTCGTGATGCGGAAGGCGGCAAGGATAGATACTACAGCTGTCCACACGAACGCTTCGGATGCAAACCGTCCTGGACCTGGGAAGACATGAATGGGATGGTTCAACGATGGGACGAAGGACGATGCTCACAGATCCGCCGACCAAACCCAAAGATTGGATTACCAGAGATTGGTGGCCCGTCCTTGAGCTTGCCCTCCTCGGACAAGAACCTCTCGGGCATGAAGTCATCAACATCGGTGAATTTGTCCTCATCTCGACCCATCGCCCTGTCCATGGCAAGTTGTCAAGGATGAGAAAACGCTAGTTGAATCTCTTTACCAGACGTTAGCCACGACAAGTGCACCTGCAGTTAATGAATCAGCCACATACGTCATATAGGGTCGGATCTTGTGACCACGCACCTTTGGGGATATAATACCCGTCATAGACATCTTCACCAGAAGTAGCGTGGGGTATGCCTGAAAGATGGTCACCTGCTGTTACAAATCCAGATATCTCTCGGAGCTTACCTAGTGGGACCACCGGATTCCATCTGACGAGTTCACGGAGGATAGCATCCACGTACGGGAGTGATGTCCTATCGTTGAAATGGGGTAGCCTATTGCTCCCGATAACAGAATCAATTTCCGCCTGGGCTTTGGCTTGTACTTCGGGGTACAAAAGCATTGCGAGAATGAATGCATGAAGGGTAGATGAACTCTGCAACCTGGTAAATGAATACAAGTAATGGGGTGATCACGACATCGTGTGCACGCACCGTCTCAAATCCGGCTATCGTGCGGGTCGTATCAAAGTTTACATCAGAATTCCATTCGGAGGAAATTAGACAGACCAATGAATACTGTTGCAGCTGTTGCTTTGATGGCGCGTTCCTGTCTGTGGTAATCATCTTTTTCGTCCAGCTGGGCCAAACAATCGGATACCATGGACGACGGGGCATTTCCGGTCATCTGTTGGGGTAATCAGTCCCGTGGGTCATATCCACCAAACGCAAGGATTCGCCATGTCACACCATTTGATCTTTGACCCAGTTAAACGGGACATCAAGAACTTCGGCTACGAGCTTCCTTCCATAAGCAGCATCCCGCCATAACCCAGCTCCTGGGAACCACCCAGGAAGATTCTCCACTGGGCGGGAAGGTGAAACAACCGACAGAAGGGCCAAGATCGTACGACATACGGAACGGCAATGCCGAAAGAATCACACCCAGTTCGGGCGAAAGCGCCCTCGCAAGCAGGTTGACCAGTGACATCACGGTTTTAACCATTGGATCATCCCTAGCTGTCATTTCATAGCCATATGCAAGGGCCATGACATTTGAAGCCACATAACTAAGACATTGCTATTAGCATTAAGAATCAAGGAAGGTAGAAAGATCTCTGACCTCTTGATATGCAGCTCAAATTCTGCTGGCGCGTCCAGCAAGTTTGTAAGAAGTGTGCGCACCCTCTTCAAGTATACCTCTCGGCTACGTGCTTCGGACTCCGCACGGAAGGCGTGCTGGAAAAGCTTTCTGTGGAGTCTCCATTCGTCGCCGTAGGGTAATGTAACCGTACTAAATTCCATGCCGAACCTTGTCGTTACCTGGTCAGCAAGACATTGGCAAGGAAGAAAAGATGTATTATAAGTACTTTGAATGAGCCTTGATCACTGGGCGATTGGAGTACAACGCTGAGCGGTGATCGAGCAGCGCTCGTGCCGTCTTCTCTGTGTTCAAAATGATGAAGCTCTGACCAAGGAGGCGCACGTGTAGCAGATCGCCTGCAACATTTCAGCACGAGAGACGCCTCTGAGATTCAGCTTACCATATGTCTTCTTCCATGCAGTGTATGTCAACCAGGGCTCGGCGGTGTTCACTTGGAAGAGATTCCCGACCAGCGGGAGAGATTTCGGACCAGGGGGGAACGGCAGGCCACGGGATTTTGCCCCTCTGTTAGAGACAACCATCCACAGTAGAAATACAGATAGTACAATGCCACCTAGGAGGAAGATGGATTGATGGAGTACATGGTTGACACAGTGGTTGACGTGGTTGATATAGACAGTCGAGAGCGGGACAAGGGAAGCAATCGTGAATGACGGGGTGATCATCCTGAATGTCTCCTTGACCGCTTGGGTGGGAGGGGCAGGGAAAATTCACCTCGCCCGCGTACTTGCTTTTATCCGTGGAACGGTATCCCCGGCCCATGGAGCATCTAACGAGGAATAGTCACAATGTTTGTTCGGTCAGCGGTTAAGATGGATAGTACCTGATAGAAGCCCATTGGGAAGTTAGTTTGGGATCAATTTCTCCGCTTGAGTCCCCTGCCACGGTGGACTGAAATCACGGCATTGGGAAATTGATCGGTCAATCACTTCCGTGGGGTTCCATTGCCGCGCTATTTGTAGAGCACACACTATAAGTATGAGATATAGGTAGGTTCGACAACCGTCCGTGTCGGAGAGATCTTAACTCGACATGTTCATATTATCCAGGTTTGCCAACGTCAGTGTCACGTCAAACCGGCCGAGTTGAGAGTAACATGTCGAAACGCTAAACCTCTAAATTGATCCGAAGTGGAACCTGCCGAATGAGCTTGGTTCCACAACTCCCCAAGTTGCGATTGTGTCTTTGTTCTCGTCCCGGACTACCCGTTTTTGGGGCCCTTTCAGAAACATTCAAGGGAGCGTTCACAAAGGTGCTTCTCCGCGTACTTCCAAGAACTTCTAGTTCGAGACTATCTTGCTTCGTGAGAAGCTAGCCCACACATAGGCGTTTGGATCGCACGCAGGAGACCCCAAGGTCACGTCAAGATGCTGCGACTCGTCAGAAATCGCATGGATTACTCGGCCTGAATGACACACATCGAGAGGTTGTTCCATTTAGTCTTAGCACTTTTAACCATCAACTAGCAATCCGATCTGGTCCTAGCTGCTCCTTGCTCAAATGGGTTTGGGTGTTCGCATGTTATTCGGGTGTTTTGCAGGTTCGTATCCAACGTGGGCGAAATGAAAATACACACCATTACGGAATCTCCCCAACCACTAAACAGCAATATGGCTAAGATAGTCTGGTATGCGGCTCAGCGCACTTACTGCGTAGTTAAACCAGGTCACCTACAAAATCCCATGTGACAAGAAAGCCAACTCCAACGCGAGCAAAATTAGTTATAATCCTGCCAGGAGACCCAACTTCTACCCTCCAGCGAGCCAGAAATAGGAAAATTGAAGCACTAGTCATCGTCGAGGCGGCACGCATCCCGCGAGCGAGCGAGGGTGGGGACCGAGGACTGCCCATTGGATGTTGGGAACGTATGGACCCACCTTGCGTGTCAAAAAAAAACCCTTGGAACAAACCCCGAGCGATCTGGCAACCACTTGCCATTTTCCACATCATATCTTCTTTACTCGCCGCTCTATGAGCATATAATGTGGCATGTTCATACCTATTGGGGTGATCATGATGGGGCACCTGGAACCCTACCTCCAGAATACGGAAGCAATGAATATCGTACGTACCTGCAAGGGTTATATCATAGTTATACTCCACATGCCATCCATTAGCTCCGTCCGGGGTGGATTCGATTGGATCGAAAACATGAGCTTGTCGGTGTCTATGTGAACCGTATCAAGACGTGCCAGAAAAGGTTTGTGCTCGTCCGCGAGCCCGAGCAGGCAGGAGCTTGTGACCTCTACACTATCCCTTTCCGTAGTGGGGCTCTCGGCGTTGTATTTCCTGGGACACAAAATTTTGATGCCCGACACACCATCTGTTTTCCATCCAACAACAAATTTATCACTGCAGATAAAGAGGAAGTTACCTTCTTTTGGGGGAAGGCATGGTGCTTACTGGCATCCCACCACAAAGGTCCAAAGGATGCTACCTATGTTTAACCATTCTCCAACCATCAGCAGGTTACAACTCCTTGTTCTAGAAGCCTCAAGATGTTTGATTCAATGCATGGGATCGTGGACGAAACGATGTAATGAGGCCAAGGCGTTCTCCGTGACCACCGGATGGGCGGGAACTTGAAATCATTTGGTTCAGGCACGGCGGGGTTGGAACCCTACATAAACAGTCGACTGAGCAAGTCCTCTCACCTTTCAACCTGGGCCTGGCGAGGCCACGTCATGGCATGAAAAAATAAAAGACTTAAACTGCGGAAAGAGACTGATGCTCAGTAGTAGTTATCTTCTCAGGAGTCCACAATGGCCATGGTTCTCGGCCAAATTCCCACATTGATGGTGGTGGGCGCCGTGTTCAGGTTCTTGGATGAGATTGACGTCCCCGACGGAACTGATAGGTACAAGGCTGCGCAGTATTTTTGGGGGAGTCATAGCAGATCATCCGCAAACAACACAGCCACCTGCGTAGCCTGGCTGAATCAGTTAGCGGTACCGCGCTACCATCATATTTGACCGCATAAGCGCTACACGCGTTCAACCCACACTGCATTCCACGACGCCCCGGTGTGAGATGCGCCATGTTGCGTGTTCCAGTACGAGCATCTTTGGCCTATCAAGCCGTATTCCCCAAATTCGCACCGCAGGCCCCTCAAACGAGAAGACACGCCGCAACTCTCTCCAAGCACATAGATTGTCACTCGCTTTCAATACGGCAAGTTGGTGGAGTCCCCTTGTTACAACCTAGTCTACACCGAAGGCGGAAAATATCCCACACGCCAGTGAATGTCGCTGGATTCCATTCGACACAAAGGAGACAAGGGCTCATGCCCATGCTTCTTGGTGCCTTCAAGGTGACGACCACCATTGCATGATAGAGCGATATCTAATGTTAAATTGGTCCTACATAGGTATCCACGACGATCGAGGTCGCTCGCACTGCAGGGCGAATAGCCCTCACCTTTGTACCTTTGATCATGTTTAAAAATCGTTGGACAAAAAAGTACATCAAGCACCATGATCGCCTTCACCCAGACACGCCCGTTTCTGAGGAAAAGAAGGCCGTGCTTCTTAAACGTCTCCGTTCACGCACGTTGTTTATCCACGTTCTCTTATTTATCCCCGTCGCGTTGTTGTGGCTCGGCATCTTAGCAAGTGTCGAACAGACCCCCCTTACAGGACGGTGCGTGGAACCTCCACACGATCGCCCGTCAATGTCCGCCGCTAATTACATGCGTAGATGGCGGCTGATCGTTCTTTCACCTGAAGAAGAGGACGAGATTGCTGCTTCCCTTGCTGGTCCCAAGTGGCACCAAGCAGTCACGGATATCCTGTCTAATGAAGGACCTGTAAAAACAATCCCTGCTCGTGATTGGCGTTACCAGTGGGTCCAAGACACCCTGCACCGGCTCGAGAGCGTCATCCCCACACTACAGCATGAGCACGAGCTGAATGCACACTGGTTAGCCGTCGGGAAAGACAGGCCACCTTTGCCACCACCCGCTGAATACCCTTTGAAACCCCGCCCACGTGCCACAGACTACATGAGGAGGTTCTCCGATACGTTGTGTGGTCGGAAGTCGACGTCTTCTGCGCATGTCATATCTGGGCCTCCATACTCTTTGCTTGTCGCAGACAGGCCTGACGCAGCAAATGCATTCTCTTATGGATTTGGGCCAGATGGTGCTTGTGGTATTGTCGTCTATTCCGGGTTCCTTGATGACATCCTTTCAAAGGCGCCAGTACGAAGTGACCACGGTCGCACCTCAGTGACATCCCACATTCAGGAACCTTCCTTACTTTCTTACCTGTTCGGCTCCCTCTTCAGCGTATCGCCGATGTCTCCTACACCTCCATCACATCCTATTCCGACCGAGGACCAGACTACAGAACTCGCCATTCTTCTCGCTCATGAGGTTGCGCACCTAGTGCTATCTCATCACATTGAAACTTTGTCCTCGGGTACTATCATTATTCCAGCGATCATATCCATGGTTGCCGATATGGCCAGGACGCTTGTGTTCCCAGTAACAATGCTATTTGGGCCATTTTTCAATGACGGCATTGCGCAGTTGGGCAAAGTAGGCTCCGGACACCTCACTGAACTTGGAGAATACTGCACGAGTGTAAAACAGGAGATCGAGGCAGATATTGTTTCCGCGAGACTGCTCGCTCACGCTGGGTTCGATGCCCGCAAAGCGGTCGAGTTCTGGGAAGGGAGAGAAGACGCTCCCAAATCGGCCAAGTGTTCCTCCGCCAAACATTCTGATGCGCCTCCCGCCACCTGGAACCCCTCTAGGCGGATCATGGGTACTTCCCATCCTGTTCACGAAGTGCGGATTGAAAAGTTGAAAAGCGAGCTTGTGAGGTGGGAGTTGGAGAAGAGGGTTGCGGTGCGGAGGAGAGCTGAGGGGACTTCGTCTGAGCGGAGACCTAACCTCATTTGGGCGCTCTTTTAAGCAGCGCTTTTATTTCGGTGGGGATTTGGATCCATCTGCGCTTTGTTTTCCTAATAAATGTTATCATAAAGGTCCTTTCATGATTTCCAATCTTATCGGTATAGTTCGACAGATATTCCTGTATTTTATTAATGTCGCTTTCGGTATCAAGATCACCACTGATACCCTAGTACTGTCCTGAAACCGGACATAAGGTCGGTAGCCTCAAAATCTCAGCCGCAATCGATCGTCGGTTTCTGATGCTGTAGCTCTCAAGTGTGTTCTTCAACGTCCCGATCTGCTCTGTTACATGGCACTGACGGAAATACGTTGGATTACCTATTCACACTTGGCTTGCCTTTTCTCTTGCACTCTCTGCTTGACTTGACTTATCTTACTCTACTCTACCTTCCTTGTCTCTCCCTTTGAGCCTTCCTTTTCCTGCCTCCCCTTCAGCTGACAAGGTCCATTTCTGGTTCATCACCTGAGCTTATATACTGTAAGTGTAGTTATCCAGATAAATTTATTCTTTCTTTCTTTCTTTCTTTCTGATGCTGGTGTGCCGAGACGGGAACTCCTTGGAGGTTGTTTCCAGAACTGGCAGTCTACCCCTTGCCGAGTTTTCGGCTCGACGCAGTGCCCTCAGGCTAAACTTGAACGAAGACGGCCACCACCTAAGCTTATTTTGACGGCCTGGTCACCAGACTCTTGACCAGACTAGCTCTTTCCCTTGGACCCTCCTCTGGTCATGCCCTGTGGCAGGTGACATCCGCCAGTGGCTCTTTAAATATTGATACATCTTTCTGTCAATGGCAGAACCGAGGAGAAATCAGCGGAGCCCGACGGGGCTGCGAAACAGGTCCAGGTGATCACTGCTGGGTAAGAACTTTCTTGTCCTAACCCTGACATATCCGGTATGTACTACTGTATTCATATTATCGGATAACCAGGACCATAGCCCACAGCCCTTCTTCTGCTCTTCGTTCACCTCGATCACGCATGGGGTACGGGGCGGGGCTTTTCGCAATACGTTCGGATTAACCAGACGTCTGCTAGTAGGCAGGCCAACTTGAACGGCAATATTGTTTTGACCTTTCAGGCCGGCTGCTTGTGAGTCACTTCCTCTCTCCGTAAGAATGCCTTATTGACTTGTCAGCTCTGAGGCAGTATCTGCAGGACATATTTTAGGTCGCTTCGGCCGCAAGAAACCGGTTGTCATTTCCGGATTAATACACCTCATTGAAAAGATCATTACATACCCGTATGTGGAAACGGGAGCAGCCAAGTAGGAGCACTACACGTGTTGTACTTTGGCCGGTTCTTGGCTGGTTTCCGTGTGGGCATGTTCTCCCCTCTGGTTCCCTCATATGTTCAGAGTGTACGCCAAATGCGGTCGATGGTCGTTGTCATGGTCTCACACAGGCCGTGAATAATATTACTAGGTGTAAGTGCTGGCTTGCTGATTTATTTTTTCCGTGGGCCTTGATCAACGGGGACTATACAAGTCTGGGTAAACCACGATTCATCCGTCAACGTTCCATTCGGACAAATGCAGTGGCGATTGCCATTTGCAATCCAAGTAATTTCTGGGGTCCTCATACTGTTCATGTTCCCACAGCCAGAATCGCCACGATGGTTGGTCGGACAACAACGCTACGATGGAATAGCGAAGAATCTAGCATGCGCAGCACGGAGCTTTGCGACGACGGGGTTGCTGTAGCGACTCTTGCGGGGATTAAAGCAGACCTTACTGGGAAACAGAGAACGTCGATCTTGGAAGCAGTTCCGCATGGTGGGCGAGTCAAGGA
>JBBPRD010000283.1:0-16109 GCA_038092855.1 Boletus piedmontensis
CATATGTCTTGAGATATGGATGGTTAGAAAGCCAGGAGTCAGTGCTTCATTTCATATACCAATATATTAGGGTAAGGATTAGGGGTTATTAGGGAATAATGCATTTAGTGAAAAATAACCAAACATGTGGACAGTTTTTTGAGCCACTGTAGTAAATACCATTTTTCTTCACCCAGTATTCTCAAGCTACATACACTCAAAAGTTTGTTACAGCTACATAGATCCTATGCTTTCATGTAATGCAAATAATCTGATTCTACTAATCAAGATCTTGCTTAGTAATACCATCCATATGGTAATCCATCCAAAAACCTCCTTCTCTATCAATAATTCTTTGTGAGCCCACTGCTTCAAGAGCAGACCAGAATGCATTTTCAGCATCCTGTGCTGCCTGATCAACAGCCTGAAAAATATCTGGCTGCAAGTGTGGGAGAATAAAGAAGTTGGATATACCCCCACATGGCTGTTCAGGGGCAAGGGAAAAATACTCCATATAGAATAATTGGAAGATGGATTGACAAGTAGGATTTAAATCAAGGATCCCAGCTAAGTAGGGATGAAGAAGTTCTTTTGAGGATCTGGTATGGTCCTGCAAAGGCATTGAAAGATAGATGATACCTGTTCCACTTCCGTTAGCCACCAATCTGATTTGAACAATACAAGTCATACACTTCTCTGAAGGTGCCGACATTGTACCAGAACCTGCTGTCAATAAAGTCACAGATGATGTCAGAGAACCACCATCAAGCGACCCAGGGGGGAACACAGCCAGAAAAGAATCTGACTGTCCTTCGGCAAGGGGGATATCATCGAGTCCATACAAGTAATGGGGGGTAAGGGTGCCGTTCACTATTGCAATGCAGCGGGCCACGGCGCGTACCCGACATCGGCTTGTGCCTGGCACATCGGGATTGGAGATGAGATTCCCTCGAAAGCACAAACAGCGAGGCACGCAAGCCATCGAGGACAATATACACGGTGACCGAATTGGATCAGGAATGTCTTCAAGTTCGATGGAAAAGCGTTCAGACTCCCGCGCCTCGTTAACAACGAAGTTCGAGATCTTCCGACCGAGGATGTACACCCCGCCGTTTACAGCTGTGGCGCGACAAAATCCCTGGGTTATCTCTCCCGACCCCCCATAACAGCCAACAAGGAATGGTGACGAGCCATACCGCCCAGCTGACCTCAAACAGGTGCGCACGCGATGCAATGCAGTCAACGCTGAGTCTAATGGCTATGTGAATAAAAATGGAAAAAGCACATTGTCGTCTCACCTCCAGAGAAATTGCAACAGGCGAGGGAGAACATAATCACCCGGGAAATCTCTTCGCTTATGTTGAAGGACTCGCGAAGGAAATGGTCGAAAGAAATATCCTCTTTACCCTGGAGCTCAGGACTCCTCTCAAATTCCCCAGAGGCAAATACCAGGAAACGCATAAGGCGACGTTTCTCAACTAAAGGAATACTCCGGTCCTGGAAGATACTCTCCTTGTTTTGCGGAACGCTCTTGAATTTGCCATTGCGGTATATCGCAACAGGGCCCAAAAGCTTATATGAGCCGTAGCGGGCAACCCCCGAGGAGATAACAGAGGATATGAATGGCCCGACAGATGGAATAACAGAGGGTGATAACGATATCGAGTACTGTTTCGGGTGAGATGGGCGGCTTGGAGACAGGTAATCAACGCGATAATGTACGAGCTCCTCGGTGGGGTTTGTTGAATGCGTCTCTGCCCACTGAACCAGTTCGTCTAATGTCAATGTAGCCTCATCGGCGCCGTAATACGGATTAGGATCGATATGGGCTATTTTGAGTCCAGCCCTAGCGAGGGCACTAGTAATGGCGTTCAGTTATTTAATTGGTAGAGATGAATCCGAACAAGTAACCTACGCAGCAGCAATCGACTCTGAGAGCCCAGTACCAAGCACGATAACGTCAAACACGTTGTCCATTAAGGGGTTGTTCTGAGCAATGATGGACTCGAACTTCAAGTGCGTTGTGGTAAGTATGAGATGAACAAGCTTACTAAGCATATGACGGCCCCGGACCAACTTGACTTGCCCTCAATTCATGGTCACGTGTAATAATTTACCGAAAATTTCTGAGCTGATACGACTCTGCCATACCATTGAAGATTTGACTTTCACTCAAGTCTGCCATGGTGAAGACAGATAAAAGCACATCATCGAAGGGAAAGCCTGCAGTATCCGCATCATCAAAGGAAATCCTCTCGAAGGCTGCAGCGCTGGCGAAGTCTACCTCCAAGAAGGCACAGGCCAATGGGAAAATATCTTCAGCTTCTTCAGACGACTCTTCCGATGAGTCGTCCGACGTGTCAGATTCTGAAGAGTCTTCGAGTGAAGAGAGCGACACTGGTAAGAAGGGAACGGTGCCTGCGCCCGTGACGACTACTCCTGCAGCAGGTGCATTCTCTCTAGGTGGAACGATAATGGCTCTCTAACGCTTCAGTAGTAAAAAAGGCAGTGGCGGCTTCGGATGATTCATCAAGCTCCGCAGAGTCTTCAAGCGAAGATAGTGACAATGACAAGGAAATGGCATCTATGCCCGCCAAGACATCTCCTACCAAAGGTGTGTATTCCTTGGGTGAAGTGATAGTCGATCCCTAACGTGTCGCTAGCAAAAACAATATCGGATTCTGTGGATGATCCATCTACTGCGTCGAGTTCCGAAGAATCTTCTAGCGAGGAGGATGATAAGCCATCTCCTCTTACTCAAACTGCTCCCGCTGAAGGTTTGTTATTGTCTGGTTACACGATCGTTGATCGTTGATAAATTACTAGTGAATAAGAAACGCAAGGCTGAGAGCGATGCAGCTGCGCCACCCAAAAAAAACAAGCTAGCGAATGGCAGCGCCAATGTTTTGGCCTCAGACGAAGAAACAAAGAGCGTTTTCGTTGGCAGACTGTCATGGAACGTTGATAATGACTGGCTAGCTCAAGAGTTTGCTGAGTGTGGAGAAGTTGAATCCGCCCACGTTCAAATGGATCGAAATACTGGCCGTTCTCGTGGTTTCGGTTACGTTCACTTCAAGACCGCTGACGCGGTTGAAAAAGCCATCGCATTGAACGGGAAAGAGATTGACGGACGTGCCGTCAACGTTGACATAAGTAGTCCCCCGGACAAGAAGGCTTCCATTGAAAAACGCAGGCAGGCCTTCGGCGACGTATCTAGTCCACCGTCAGCTGTTCTCTTCGTTGGCAATCTTAGCTTTGGGGTTAACGAGGATACGCTATGGGAAACCTTTGGTGAACATGGTGATGTCAAGAGCGTTCGCATACCTACGGATCGCGACACGGGAAGACCAAAGGGATTCGCATATGTGGAGTTTAGTCAAGTTGGAGCCGCAAAAAAGGCTCATGAAGCACTTCAGGATTTTGAGCTCGACGGCCGGTCAATCAGGTTGGACTTTTCCCAGCCCCGTGATAGTGCTGGTGGTCGGGGGGGTGGACAGGTACGTTCATTCATGTCTTCAAGTAAAGGCGTATCTAAAACCATCACAGGGAAGTCGCGGAGGCCGCGGACGTGGAGGATTTGGCGGCGAACGTGGAGGATTTGGCGGCGAACGTGGAAGATTTGGCGGCGAACGTGGAGGATTTGGCGGCGACCGCGGCCGCGGCGGTGGTCGCGGTGGTCGTGGCGGAGATAGGGGCAGAGGGGGGGGAAGAGGACGAGGCGCGAGGACAAGTGGTATTACACACTTCGAAGGCCAGAAGATTACTTTTGATTGATTGCGCGCCTATCCTTCATTAGTCAAAAGTCCTTTTGCATCTACCTAGTGGTCTGCATACTTCACTTTTACTAGACACGTGCAAAATGTGACACCATACACGGTACCAGTGATCATCCTCAACCGATAGAGTGCAGTTAAGTTAACCCAACTTCCCCTCCTGTATGGCCCTTCTGATTGGGTTCTGCCTAGGTGGCATAGCCCCCGTCTTCTCTAGCCGGTCGAAGAGTACAAATAGCTTCTCAGCCTCCTGCTCCTTCTCCTCGTCGGTCATAGGGATAGGTTCGTGCTCTCTCTCAATTGTTCCGGTGATTGGATTAATGGGCAAACCTGTGGAGGTGGTCGTTGGTGCCCCCGATATGCTCGATCTTACTGGGACAGAGACGACTCCCTTCTGGAAGAGGAAGCCTGCGACGTTCCCGTAGCCAAGATATCCCGATAGGGTCGTAGCTAATATCACGGGACTCAGCAAAGATGAATAGCAGACATATTTGACTCACCATCGCAATCGCACATCGCAAAAAACATCTCTCCGCAAACCCTGTTCAGTCGGCTGTGATATACACTCTGTAGGAGACGTAGACATCTGCCCAAAAGATCGGACCGTGCCTCTAATGGGTTGGTTCGATCCAGGTTAGGTGGGATGAACCAATTCCTTATCCGAACTTTGGCATCCTCATCTCCCAGGCAAAAACGCGTGATGAGGATGACAAGAGGGGAAACTAAATCATCAAAGGTTTCCCCATCCGGCAGCCGACTTCGAATGCTGGGATCGTCGGAGTGGATGTCCCCGGGCATGAAGTGAGCAAGTGTCACGTCCAGCAATTCATACGCGCGCAACGCAGAGTCCTGAAGCATTGGCGTGGAAGGGCGGGATGCTGGTGAGCGGGACATTGAACGTCGTCCTGCCGATAAAACAGAGGATGCGCGCTCAAATAACCGGGATTTTGTGTCTTTGAAACCACAATGAGGAGTGTCACGGTTCACTGAACCAGCTGATGATGAGCTGGCGGAATCAGGATGTGTCGGTGGTGAGTGTTGCGTGCCGAACCAGTGACTTCGGTTAGTTGGGAAGACAGGAACTATTATCAGAGAATGGATGATGTGGGGCAGCGGTGCTTCCAACGGGTTGCTGGAAGGAGAGTTGACATGGAAAGCACGAAGAAGTGGTGGTAACAGACTGAAAAGATTCAGGTGAGACCAACAAATTCTTGAATGAAGGAGACTTGCCTGTCTAGCCTGGTGCTCCAATAATCACCCATCACTTTGTTGTCGGCATCTGAACTTGTAACCTCGGGGCTCTGGACTTCACAGTCGACGAGCTGCGAGACGAATCAGCACTAACAAAAACCATCTAATATATCACACACTTTAGGATAATGGACACAGAGATTGAACACTAGCTTGAGCAAATCTGTGATGGCATCCTTGGCAGTGGTGTTTTCTTCTTTCATCAATTCGGCGAGGTCACCTAACTTGCTTCCAATTATGTCAATTGCGGTCCCAGAACCAGGTACATTAGGTCGCTTGTGTTCGACCAACCATTGGATGAACGGTGCAGAGGAGGATGCAGTAGCAGTACAGAGAAAGAGAATTCTAGAGGCAAGAAAAACATGCTCCATAGAGGATTTCTGTGCATTCATGTGAGAAGACGAAATGATCTAGGAAGGGAGAACTGACTTGAAGTAAGTCAATGCATAGATTGCCACCGTCGACTTCGGGGTTGACAAAGGTGACACGAGCAGATTCGTTGAGAAGTACCGTATTTGCGATGCATCGTAACGCATCATTCTGCATGGAATCGTTGATTTTGGTGGACAACTTCAGCAAGCAGCGAAGATTTGATGATTTGCCAAGGATGTTTGCCACTTCCGGCGTGCCACCGAGGCTCTTGAGGGCGGAGAGGGCTCGCGGTGCATCTGTGGTGGTGACAGATCAGGACACTGGCACGTTGGAAGAGATGAGGACGAACCATCCTTGGAGAAACGAGATATTGTGTTATCAACAAGAGCGGCCCTAAGATCGTCGAGTATTAGCTGGGTCAAGGTCTTCCTGGACCCGCCGTCGAGTTGTTTCGCTGTTAGAGCTAGCAACTGATCAGCATAATGCGGGTGGTAACCAGGACAACAGCATCCTACCGAAGAGGATGGCAGTGAAGGTTGCCGAGGCCTGGTCGCTGGACGCGGAAGCGGAGAGGGCTTTGTACTGATGAAGTACTTGACTCATGGCTGGATAACCACTGCAGGTTGTATCAAGTTCAGGGTAGAACCGGAAATTTAGTGATATATACTCAACTGAGCTCGTACCACTTATGTTTGAGTCAAATAACGGATATAACTATTGCCACCCGCACAGCCTCGGACTCGGGCCGCATCTCTGTTGGGCAATGCCCTTCGATTCTAACAAGGACAAACACACGTCAATATCGCTACGCGCGGCCGCCGGATATGGCCATTGCCACTCTGCCTCAACATAATGCCTTATCCCTCTCTACCGTTGCTCTCTGCGAGAGCCCATAAGCCGCTTATCAGCTTCATAGGAAAGCGTATATGGCCTTCGTGTGCGAATTTTATTTGGGCTGTGTCTTCTTCGCACTCACACTCAGCGACAGCACTTCCACCAGCCCATCCCCATCCGGCGGCGCCACCCGAGTATCGCAAGACGTTTTCCGGCATCCATCAGCAGACACCGAACACTTCCGGGACTACTGAACAGCCAGCTTTCCGGGACTTTTGGGATGCACCAGCCCGCTTCTGGCGACCAAAACATCACGAACTGCAAGAATTCGAAATCGATGCTATTCAGGTATGCGAAACATCTCCTGTCATGTCAAAAGACATTGACACCCACCTAGAGCGGTGGCGCTTCGCTGCTCTGACATTTTCTTTGAGATACAATATATTGTCAATCGAGTCTAATACCCCTACATCTGAGTCCAATTTCACGGACTTCATTGACAGCGCATGAAATATATATGTTCCCCAGATCAATCAATCTTTCTCCGCATATGCCAGCAGGTGTTGCTCCACTTCAGCTTCGTCCATCACCCGCCAGCTTCCCCTCGTTTTAGGATCTTCTTCATCCGCTGTAGACACGATTCCAATCTCTATCTCTCCTGGCTTATAATCTGTTGCGTGAACCGTCGACATGGCCTCAATCGCGATCTACAGGAACATCAACTTTGCAGAGTGGCTCGTCGGCATCAACGCACCTCGATGACTTCCGCCCGACTGAGCTTCTTGCCTGCGGCCGCAGCATCATCAGTACCTTTTCCATTGTCCAGCTTTTTCCATTTCTTCTCCAAGTGGTTCATCGCCTCTTGTTGTTTCTGACCAGCCGCTGTCGCATGGAAGCCTACAAAATAACCAGCTGGGTCGAGCTTGAAGCACTGGGGTCCGTACTCAGGGTCGATGCCAACCAGGATCATTGCTATGAAGGTGATTCAGCAGGAGCTTCTTGTGGTACCAACAAGCTGCTCACAGATTCCCAGCGGCCTCATCGCGGCTCTTTGGGTATAGACTTGATTGATATTTGCCAGTCGTCGTGCCAGTGCGTCGGGGGTGATCTCGTACCCATATTTGTACCTCCATTCTGCAGCTTCTTGCTGAGCGCGAAATATTTGCGCTTTTGCGTCAGCTAAGAGACTGTGTGAGAGATTGTCAGGAAGAGGCTGTCGTGGGCTGCACCAATTAGACCAGTCATAACACATCCAATAGTCGGGGTGATGCTAAAGAGATGTGTGACAGAGGCTGCATCAATGAGTTTATCCTGCCCTGCGTAAGTATTGAGAATGTATTGGTTGGTTAGAAACCACATACGGGAACTTTCTTCTGTGTGATAACGACCGAAGTATCCTTGCCCCTCACCGAGATGGCTGTATGTCCGGAGCCAGAGATGGCCTTGAACGCATACTCTATACGCGTTCCCGTTAATTCTTCGTGCCTGGCTGCTAGCGAATACATAAAGAGCATACCAACTTGATACAATCGTCCTTCCGGTGAAAAAACGGTGAGATATCTGTCGTAGGATGTTCTTGACATTGCGGTGCGGTAAGTAGGTCCAGCCGCGACGCGCAAGTGCTATCTATGTGTCACACATGTGACGATGTCGTCACGCAGTGTGACCTGATCCTGCCAACTAACTCTGATAGTAATTGGTATGTACTACTCTTGACTAAGACTCAGCTGCATGATTTTATACGGCTCCGCACATCCACCATGAAGGATTCTGTGTCTACACAGGCTCCTAAAGTCATGCAAGTATTTCTATATGATGTTTGCATACGCGCTAACATGCTCTCAGCAAGCAGCTCCAGTTCAGTATCTTGAATGCTCAGGACACCGTAAAGTTAGCCGAGTTCCAGGTCACTCACCGCGACCTGTACACACCCACCGATCGACTTCCCGTCAAGGATGGAGTTCTAGACCGACGTCTTGTAGGTGTCTATTGCTGCTTGTGGAAACAGTCACTCATCTAAGACCTCAGGGCACAACAGAGAAGAACGCTTTCTGCGAAACCTGCGGGTTAAATTCCGTCGACTGTGTTGGGCACTATGCATACATCAAGTTGGTCGTTCCGGTCTTCCACATCGGTTATTTCAAGCATACAATTGCAATACTACAGTGTATATGCAAAGTAGGTGCGATGATGCTTTGATGTATTACTCTGATCGCTCCTTTCAGACCTGTGCGCGTGTTTTGCTCGAGGAGCCAGATCGGCGTACTTTCCTCAAACGCTTTCGCCGACCAAATCTTGAAAATGTACATCGCCAGGCACTATGTAAATCAGTTAACACCATGGCACGAAAAGTTATATATTGCCCGTACTGTTCTGCTACAAACGGAGCCGTCAAGAAGGTTGGTGCCCTGAAGATCATACATGACAAATTTAGGGCAAAGAAGACGGTCGACGAGATGGAAAGGTGGAAACGCACGTTCGCGCCCGCCGTGGAAGCGCAAAAAGAACTTGGGATGTATCTCAATAAAGCAATTCACGAGGATCTTAACCCGCTGAAAACCCTCGATCTCTTCAAGCGGATATCGGACGAGGTAGGGTCGCTGTGATTTGCCATTTCAAGCGGTGCTCATGATCCATGCTTAGGATTGTGAATTACTTGGTCTCAAACCTGAATTCGGTCGACCGGAAGAATATATCTGGCAATATATCTCTGTTCCCCCCGTTTGCATCCGCCCGTCAGTCGCACAGGATGGTGCTTCAAACGAAGACGATCTCACCGTAAAGCTCACGGAAATAGTTTTTACCAACGCTCTCATAAAACAAGGTCTCTCGAAGGGTGCACCAACTGCACAGTTCATGGTGCGTACAATTCAGTGGGATTGGTTTAGTTCTCATTTTACTGTGACCAGGAACACTGGGAGTTCTTGCAGCTTTCTGTTGCGATGTATATTAACTCAGAGCTGCCTGGAGTTCCATCTCAGGCTGGCCAGAAGCCCATGAGGGGTTTTGTACAACGACTGAAGGGAAAGCAAGGTCGTTTTCGAGGTAACCTCTCTGGAAAGCGTGTTGACTTCTCCGGTCGTACTGTTATCTCACCTGATCCTAACTTGCGGATCGACGAGGTCGCTGTCCCAGAGCGAGTTGCTAAAATCTTGACCTACCCAGAGCGTGTGACACCCCACAACGTTGAACTGCTTCGGCAAGCGGTTCGGAATGGCTGCGACGTTCATCCCGGCGCAAATTATGTTACCGCAGGCAGCAGCGGTTTCAAGAAGTACCTAAAGTTTGGAAATCGAAACGGAATCGCAGACAGCTTGCGCGTCGGGGACACTGTAGAACGACATATTACTAACGGGGACATTGTTCTCTTCAACCGTCAGCCCAGTCTACACAAGGTGGAGTTACCAGAAGTTGCTCAGTCTGTTTACCTCATACCCTTGCTTAGCTCTCTATCATGTGTCATCGGGCACGCATACGACCGTGGCGATCATTCCGTCTTAATGAATGTGTCTGTGGGCCCTACAATGCTGATTTTGATGGTGACGAGATGAACCTTCGTAGGCGTTTCATATAGGGGTGTCCTTCCTCTGGCTCATTTAATCGATAGACGTGCCGCAAACAGAAGAAGCGCGAACAGAAGCCCTCGAACTCATGAGTGTCAAGCACAATCTTGTGACCCCTCGAAATGGCGAGCCCGTCATTGCGGCCATCCAGGACTTCGTTACCGCCTCATATCTCATGACGAAGCGCGATAACTTCTTTGACCGTCGTCAATTCACCCAAATATGTTGTTATTTTGCGGATGCAGATCTCCAAATTGATATACCACCTCCTACGATTTGGAAACCTGTCCGCCTATGGACCGGGAAGCAAATTTTTAACGTCCTGATGCGCCCGAACAAAAGGTCACAGGTTCTCGTAAACGTCGAGTCGAAATGTAATAGGGTGGACGATCCGAGGGCAGACTGTTACGCCATGAAACCACTTATGGATCTCTCTCCTAACGACGGGTGGCTTGTCGTCGTCAACAGCGAAATCATGTGTGGAGTCATGGACAAGGCGACTGTCGGGAGCGGAAAGAAGAAGTCAATATTTGGTGTGATATTACGCGATTATGGTCCGCACGAAGCAGCGGCAGCAATGAATCGCGTTGCAAAGCTATGCGCCCGATGGCTCAGTAGGTTTTCCCTCTGGTCTGATGAGGTTCTAATTGTTGACATCTTCACTAGCTAATTTCGGTTTCTCCCTTGGTATCAGTGATGTTATCCCAGGACCCAAATTACGAGCCATGAAAGAGAAGAAAGTAGAGGCAGCTTACGCCGAGTGCGTTGACCTTATTGCGAAAGCCAAAAGGGGATTGTTGGAGAATAAGCCAGGTTGTAACCAGGAGCAAACCCTCGAGGCACTTATATCCGCCGTTTTGTCCAAGGTCCGTGATGAGGTCGGAAAGGTATGCATGGAGGAACTCAGCCGTCGCAATGCCCCTCTTATCATGGCTACTTGTGGGTCGAAAGGCGAGTGGAACGAAGCGCGCGGTTGATGCATTCTAATCCGATATTGATGACAGGTTCCGTGATCAACGTCTCGCAGATGGTTGCTTGTGTTGGGCAGCAGATTATTTCTGGAAAACGTGTTCCAGATGGATTCCAGGATCGTTCACTCCCACACTTCCCCAAGAAATCCAAAGAGCCACCCTCGAAGGGTTTCGTTCGGAACAGTTTCTATAGTGGTCTTTCGCCCACGGAGTTTCTATTCCACGCCATTTCAGGACGTGAAGGTCTGGTGGATACCGCTGTCAAGACGGCCGAGACTGGATATATGCAACGACGTTTGATGAAAGCATTGGAGGACCTCGCCACACAGTATGACCTCTCTGTCCGTAATTCTACCGGGGGAGTCGTACAATTCAAGTACGGAGATGATGGGCTTGACCCGGCCTGCCTCGAAGGAGATGCCCAACCTGTAGAATTCGAGCGATCCTTAAAACATGCATTGGTATACACTTTCCATTCGTATCGCATAAAGGACTAGAGCTGATTCACGGAACGTAGTCAGTCGGAGGGAGAGATGGTCGTCCTCTGTTACCCTTCGAGATCCTCGAAGTCATGGATTGTGAACTGGCCACACCAAAGTTCGCTAACGAATGTACTGCCGCCTACATCGCTACGATCCATGGTTTCGTTGCGGATGGCATCGTCAACCATCTCGCAAGGATGAGGAAAACTCACGGCATGTTTGAAGCCCTACACCGCAATGATGAATGGGATGCTGACACTGATCTTTCCCTGGGAGCAACTAGTATGCTGTCTTGTTCTTTCTGTGTTGTCATACTCTCATCTTATGCGCAGGGGCCGACAAGGCAATCGTGGACAACATGGTCAAAGTCACAAAGTCACAATTGCTCCGTTTCCTACATCTTTGCTGGGTAAAGTATGTCAAAGCCAGAATCGAGCCTGGTATGTGGTCCGAGGTTCATTTCCCGATCGCAACAGCTAACAGGCTATAGGCTCAACTGTCGGTGCTGTCGGTGCACAGTCTATTGGTGAGCCAGGGACGCAGATGACTCTGAAGACTTTCCACTTCGCTGGTGTTGCATCCATGAACGTCACCCTTGGAGTACCTCGTATCAAGGAAATCATAAACGCGGCCAAACTTATCAGCACCCCCATCATCAGCTGTAAACTGGTTACATGCAACAGCGAACCCTCAGCTCGCATTGTCAAGGGTCGTCTGGAAAAGACGCATCTCGGTGATGTAATTCTCCTATATTCAATCCCCTCTACGACCCCATAACTATCCGTACAGGTCGCCGCCGTCCTAGAAGAGGCATGGGCTCCAGAGTATACATATATTGGAATCATTGTAGACATGGACGCCATCAAGAAGTTGCAGGTTGGTATTTCGTTGTTCAACTGTGTCATGTGCCAAACTCATAGAATTCGTATAGTTGGAAATGACGTTGGACGACATCAAATGGGGGATCGTCAATGCTAAGAAACTCAGGGTCAAGCAAGAGGTAAGTACTTTGAGTTTTGAATTGGTCAGAATTCAATGCAGTGCGCTTTAGTCTATCACTGTCATTCCGCGTCGGAACCGACTGCGTCTCTACGTTGATGGACCTGACAAGTATTATCGACTACGTGAACTCAAGCGATTATTGCCCGAGGTGGTTGTCAAGGTAATTCCCAAAACAGTCTTGTAGGCACCCATTTGAATGACCCCACATTCAAGGGCGTTCCCTCCATCGAGCGTGCGATTATTAACATCAAAGAGAAAGATGACTCCAAGGGCAAGAAGGGAGATAAAGAATTGCTTGTAGAAGGGTATGGTCTTCAAAGAGTCATGACGACAGAAGGTGCGTATCTCCACAACATCGGCGATCTCACTGCATTGTAAGATTAGGCATTGTTGGTGAACAAACGACGTCCAATCACGTCATTGAGGCTGCCCAAGTTCTTGGTATCGAGGCTGCACGTCGCACGATCATCAACGAAGTCCAGTTCACCATGTCAAGTCACGGTATGAATATCGACCCTCGACATGTTATGCTTCTCGGGGATGTCATGACTTATAAAGTAAGAAATCGTTGCGATGTTTAATGATCTTCCTAATACTCTTCCAGGGTGAAGTTCTGGGGATTACTCGATTCGGCGTGGCGAAGATGAAGGACAGCGTGATGATGCTTGCCTCGTTCGAGAAGACGACCGATCACTTATTCGATGCTGCTGCCTTTGGAAAGAACGACAGTATCTCAGGAGTTTCGGAAAGCATCATCATGGGTAATCCAGCTGCAAATTGTGGAACGTCGATGTACAGTCCAATCTCCTGGTTCAACGTACACGATTGCTGATTGCTGATCTAGGCCTGCCTTGTTCTTACCCCTACCTAATATCCCAAAACCGCGAAAACTGTTGTTTGAGGGGGCATTATAGTATTGACATTGTGATATTAAGTGTGATACTTCCCTTGTCGAATCTAACATTTTTCTATCCATGATCAACGTTTTGAAGCACATGCAAAAAGTAGATTTATTTATAGACACTGGGTCTTCCGCAATTACAGTACGGATCACCCACCGCATGTAATGATCATCCTCCGAGTAGCGCGATGCTCCACGACCGATTCGTAGAGCTGCCTCTCTGTCACGCAGTGCCTTACATTTCGTTACAGTGTCATTCATTCAAAGTACTTATGCCAAGTCCACTGTCAGTTGTCTCAGAGGGATTCTGCTCCCGAGCCATTTCCTCCACTCTGCTAGTCATATGCCTCGATAAGACTGTAATTGTGTGCCGTACAGACGAATCTACAATTAACATAGATCCAATATCAAAGCAAGCCATCTTTACGGATATCAGTAGTACTGTCCTAGAGCAAGGCATCTTAATGATTGCCCTCGCAAAAGTCTATCAAGAAGGAATAAACGGATAAGCGTGGGGACAAGCATCAGGAGTAAGATGTCAAGCACGCTCCTA
Source organism: Boletus piedmontensis (assembly GCA_038092855.1). Classification (NCBI taxonomy): domain Eukaryota; kingdom Fungi; phylum Basidiomycota; class Agaricomycetes; order Boletales; family Boletaceae; genus Boletus; species Boletus piedmontensis. The sequence continues at coordinate 13,682 of JBBPRD010000283.1, forward strand.
TACTGTTATTTCACCCCTGGCATCTCATCCAAGCCACGTGGACCTGTGAGTTCGTCTAGACCTGTGAGCCCAAGGCCCGTAACGGCCGAGAGCCCGCCTGGTTCCGTCGGGTCACGTTCATGTCCACCTCTCGTGCGTCCGCGTCCGCGACTCACTCGAGTTGAACTGTGACCATCATCTCCATCGCGCCCGTAGCCCGTTCCGCGTCCCCTCTGACTCCCTCGCTCTCCTCCCCGTGCGTCGTCTTCCAATGCGCCCGGCACTCCGTTCCCCGCAGCTGTCCTCCCAAACAGCCTGTCATCCATAGCTCTTCCGTAGTTGTGTAACGTCTTCACGATTGCGGCAAAGTAGAGCAATCCAAGGAAGAAGAGGGCGGAGACCGCTATTCTTGGTCCTATTGCAGCGGTCGGACTAAGAAGTGGAGGGGAAGCAGGGTCTGCTGAACTCCCATATCGCCAAACAAACGCGAGGATGGCAGCAATGAAGAAGATCATAGCCCTATCTTGCCATGTACACCAAGGAGGGATATCAATAGGGAGGTTCATGACAAGATCAGGTGTGAGAATCCGAGCAAGTGAATTGTCTAATAGGTAGGACACACCAAGCGAGCCAGACGGCGGGCATAGCTAGTAGCACCCATACATTCCACAGAATGAACGTCGTAGTTCTTGCCGCTTCCTATGAGAGATGAGAATGAGGGAGAATGACGAAGAGCAAATAATTCGCGCCTACCTCGGCCCACCTTGCTGCCTTGTACATACTCCTCATCGTCCCGAACCTAACAATATATATACACCCAAACGACAGACTCATCAAGGCCGAGGTCAACGAAAGGAGCGCAGCCGTTCTGATCACAGGGTCGTTCCCCATTACCTGACCTTGGAACATCGAGATGATAGCTCTGCCATTGAACACAATGAATATCATTAAAATGTTCCCAATAAAATAGTGAATGGATACCAACGAAAGAAGCAAAGCAGAGACAAGATTCAACGTTTTCCATTCACGCAGCAAGGAGTCGATAAAGGCCTCCCAGGATTGTTTGAATCTGAGCAATGCAGGCGAAACGTTGGCAGTCGTCCATTCATCAGGGAAGGGTAAAGTGGGGGCAGGGCGGTAGTGAGCACCAGGGGGTATAGGGCTCGACCTGACTATTCGTTGTCGTTGCTGCACTTGGCGAGAACTAGAATACGTGTGGATCATACATTCTAAATCCGGTCTGCTGAGCTGGGCGTCTTCGTACACCCTCGCGATTCGTGAAAAATATAAAGAAGGGATACGAAGAAGCATGTGCAAATAGATTTGCCTAGGAAGGGTGTCCAGGATGAAATAACGAGCATCTTGAAGGAAGGAAAAAAGACGGTCTTTAGGACTGCAATTCAAGGGCGTGATACAGCAGAAGGGATTTTCCTCGCACGTTGGGTCAAACGGGAGGTGGCTTTCGATATCAGGACTGTAGAAAGGAAGATGCCGGAGACGAGTACGGAGCTGGAAGGGGTCAACAGGAACAAAGGCGTCTTCGCGGGGGTGGTGAAATGGGGCCCAACTAAAGCGGCGCAGAGGGGATGTCGTTCTGGAATGAGGAGAAGAGGGAGGTGGAGGAGATTCGTGACGGGGCTTTCCTGGGGAGTCAGCAGCCCCTGGTGAGCGCACGACCGAAATGGGTCGGATCGAATCACTGGAACGGCTCATCCTCGAGATGGCAGAGTCAATCCCTCGAGTGGTCTGGCAGACAGCTTCGCGAAGAAGGGGATGAACATGGACATGCGTGCGAGGGCTGTGAGTTGGGGTCGATTGAGAAGTGCGGCCGCCTTCGAAAGTGACGCGTTGATTGGAATTGTTCTGACCGATCGACCCGTCTTCTGTCAGCGGCCTGACATTATGATCTTCAGGCGAAGTAGGGAACAGTCGCATGGCCAGCAAGCCCTGCAGGGAAGGAGCTGAGGGGGAAGCAGGTATGACATTCTGTTCACTGCGAATGGAGCGATGTGGGCTGGGATGCATCATATTTTCTGGTAATGCGGGTAGCCTTTCAAAGCTCGAAACAACGCTTGATCTTGGAGCTATATGAGGCACGATGAGTGAGCTAGGCTGCACGCGAGAGACGTGACATACTTTCAGTCGGGTGTAGCGGGCTTTCGGTTGGCTGGGGATAGACAGCCGATCCGCGAGGGGAATCGGAGAAAGGAGAGGAGATGCTCATGTATTAGCTGTGTCGTGAGTTCAAACGTCAAACAATGAATGTTAGTGGGAGAAGATAAGGGAATGGATCACTGGTCACTGCGACATGCTCGCATAAATAGGGCAGCACTACCTTCCAGTGCCGTAAATTGATGGCGAGCTACCGTGGGGAGGGGGGCCCATTTCGTGGTGGTGCCATTGCCACCCGTCCAGATCACTGCAACCACTGCAGATGCCAAAAATGGAA
>JBBPRD010000284.1:0-15966 GCA_038092855.1 Boletus piedmontensis
GGTGGTACTGGACAGCTTCGAGGACGAATTCGTGATGGCAGACGCCCATGATGACGCCGCTTTCTGCGGTGGCGCATGTGATCACGAGGTCCTTGGGGAGTGTTTTCAGCAAGGCGCTGAGGGAGTGGTAACGAGTGGAGAGGATGCTCTGGGGGATGTCTTTGAAGTAGCCTTGTCCATCGTGTCGAATGGGGCTGAGCTTGCCGTGTTTGATCTCGCCAGCATAGCTATTGTTGGACAGGACGTGTGAGCGCGCACTCAATCGAGTGAAGAAGAAAAGGAAAAGAGAACATGAACCCGATCGTGCCGCTGTAAACGTCGACGATACACTCGAGACCCATACAGACACCAAGAATGGGGACCTTGCCCGTGAAGTACCGAACGACATCGTGGGAGATGCCCGAGTCGGTGGTGGGGGGTGTCCAGGACCGGGAGATGATGAGGGACTTGATGTCGAGCTGGGAGAGGGCGGCAGCGGGTATAGCGTCGTTATGGACGACGGTGACGCGCGCGCCGAGGAGGCGGAGTTGTTGGTAGAGATTCCATGTGAACGAGTCGAAATTATCGATGAGCAGACAGTCAACGGGTTGGGCGAGTGAGGGCGGTAAAAACGTCGAGTTAGGAACTCCAGGCGAGGCTGGTGAGGTTTCTACACGTGTGTCATTAGTAGTGACGACAGAAGATGGCCTGACAGTGTTGGCAGCGTGCGCAGCTGCCTGTGCTCACATACGACTGAGGATCCCTCCTTTTTTGATGTAGACCCACATCACAAAAAATGTGAAATTAGTATCAGGGCCCAATAGGCAGGTATTCCGAATCGATCTATGGACGTGCTTAAGGACTGAAGGGTCAGATTGCAGTGATTGAGGAACAATGAGTTAACGATTTGAAGGCTGGAATGTAGGTGGATCAACGAACAGTGTAGAACAAGAGCGACAAGACTTGAGTGCGAGATGGCAAGAGAACATGTGGCAGTGCAACTGAAAGCGACGAGACCCGGCGTGTGCAAGACGATGGGAGAACGAGAGCGACAAGACTTGAGTGCGAGATGGCAAGAGAACATGTGGCAGTGCAACTGAGAGCGACAAGACCCAGCATGCGCAAGGCGATGGGAGAACGAGCAGACTTGGAGTAAACGAGAGCGATGAATGAGAAAACCAGACCTCTGAGTCGCTGCAAGAGAAGTCTGAGATGGGGGACTAGAAGGGAAAAAAGAAACAAAGAATTAATGCAATACAAGTCAAATGCACACACACCTTATTTCTATTTCCTTCCTTTCCTCAATCTCTTAGGGCGAGAACGCGCTGAGAATGCCCCCTCATGCTCCTCATCCGAGCTAATCACAGCCCTGCTCTTTCCCTTTTGTATCTTTATTGTAGGCCTCTTAGTCGGCAACTCTTCTTTCTTCTCGGGATCCGAAAGCTCGCTCATCGGAGTATACTCGCGACTAGATGTGGGGGCCTGCAGGGTGGCACTAGTAGTTTGAGCATGACGTCGAGGTGTGTAGGTTTGTGGGGTGTAACTAGTTCGAGCTGCAAATCGAGCAGGGCATCGAGATGTGCGGGTCTGCGGGGTGGAGCTAGTTTGGGCAGGAGATCGAGGGGCAGAGGCCTGAACGGGGGGTCGCTGAGACGAAGGCTGAACTGGTCTGGTCAGCATTTCGGAATTATCCATGATGGCATCGGAGCGATCAGAAGTCGGGGGAGGTGTCCAGCCTCTCATGATCATCTCAGAATCATTGGGAAGTCCAAAATCAGGTCCTCTGGACTCAGAGTGAGCATGGGATTCTGAAACACGTGCAACTACCTGAGCTCGCATCCTAGGAAAAAAACCATGCTTAGAGGACGCTTCTCCATCCGCATCCGCATCCTCGTCATCCTCATCATTGAAGTCATTCTTACGTCCTTTTTCGTCCTTGAACAGAATACTTTGTAGAGAATTAGCATGGTTGTACTAGTAACAATGAATACTTACACTTTGTAATGTTTCAAAAGTGCTTCTTTCCACGTCGTATCCTCACAGTCGTCGATTATATCCATCAAGGCATAATCGTACTTGCAATAATTGAAGGAGCCATCCTTCTCTGACCACCGAGTCTTTGAGCTAATCCTGAAGCGAGCCTAAACAACAATAACCAGTTAGTACGACAGTGCGACTCTGAAACCACTCACTTGAACTGTCGCATATGCGAGTTCAGCTCCCCCAACCTGGTCCATGTGATGTAGGTCTGAGTTGCTACTATTTTGACCCACGTGCGTCACCACCAAAACCTGTTGATGGACTGGTGAAAATATGCCTTATGACCTATGGTCAAGCAAATTAAGTCGCAACAATACCTAGGACAAGTAGTAAGACTCACCCATTCCATATAGAATCCTCAAAAGAAACCTTCCGACATATTCTCTTCATCAAACATGCGACCGTTGTCTTCCCACAAAAAGCCAGAAAGTCAGTCGACAACATCTTGATTTTGCCATTTTCAAGCCTCTTGCGAGTCCTAACATCCATGTGTAATATCTGTCAATGTGTTGTATCAGAAAATCAACTCACCCCTCAGGATCTCTGGGAAACGCCTTCATAGACTCGACAGGACAAAGATAACTTGCGAGAACTGGATGGTTTAGTCCCATTTGGAACCGAGAACTGCCTATGGGAATAGGTGGTGAGAGTGCAGCGACGGTTGGGTTTGGAGTCGCATATCCGACTATCTTGTCTCGTAGTCCTGTTGTGTCATTACTCCCGGCTTCGTTTATGGGATGATTTATCTAAAAATGCATGGTCAACCATTGATTCCTGCAAATATGCGCATATATTCACCTTTTTGATGGCACTTTTGAGTCTTGCTGACCATGAGGGATTGTCGATTAATAGCTTGATGCTGGGCAAAAGACAGAGAAGTGTGGCATACACGTGTTTGTATCATGCCCGAGTCTTGGTAGACCTAGTAGGAATTGAAGTGGATTAGATCTTGATGGCATGATAAGTCGGAAACCTATACTCACACTTGACTCAGGATTTGGTCCCGATGGTTTCGAGTCGCCTCATCCTCTGAATCACTCAACTCTCCATTTTCGGTTGCTTCTGCCTGCTTCAAAAGCAAAACCATGGTGATTACCTTTGTTAGCTCGCGGCAATGCCAAATAAGACAAGCCGACACTTGGCCCGAGCGTAGTGGCAACGGTGACATTCGACATGCACCTTGCACATGATATTTCGTCGAATATAAGTAGCTAGCTATCACAGAATAAAAAATAAGAGAACCTATTCTCATACCCCCATCTTCCTCTGAGTGACCTCGTCAAGAGGTTATGAGCCCATCTAGCCACATCAGTAATTTGACAAAAGTCTTATTTGCACTTAACGTACTCATTGTGCCTTGGGGATTCAGTCAAGACACTGCAGGTAATCTTAGTCAAATAAGACAATGAGACTCCCAAAACTTAAACTTAATAATCTTATGAGACTTTTGAGTGAGACAGTCAAGCTTCTTGAGCACAAAAAGACAATAGGATTGGCCAAGTAACTATAAATTGGGTGGAATCCTGAAGCTAATTCATAAGCATGGTGGTCTACAAAATGATTAACATAGAAAGCCCAGTATATATCCAATGAATTGTGACAATCAATGAATGGTTGTATGTTCTCATTACTGAAGATAGGTAATAGATGAGCACTGTGGACAATGCTGTCAATGTGAATAACAGCAAGATTGTGTGAACCATCATCGAAAAAGGATGGGGCAACCATCCACATTCCTGTTAGTTCATCAGGAACATCAGAAATATGGTCAAACCAATGCACCAAAGCACACAGGAATGTCTGTCCATCAGTGTGAATGAAAGAAAAAAAACAGTAAACATGGGCAACCTCCATGCCAAGCATCCCCTCCTGAGTGTCATCCATGCTCACAAAAGCACAGTTAGGGTATGCCATGGGTGTGGGTATCTTGTGGGTGTGGGTGTGGGTACTGACCATTGGATACCCACACCCATACCCGCACCCACATAGTGGGTATTGGTGCAGACAGAACATCCAATCTTGTAGCTAAATTTGCATTTAATTACATGCATTCCAGTAGTATGCAAATCTGTGACCTGTGCAACTTCTAAACCTTAAAAATCCCGATGACCGCGCAAGCTACAAGCTCAAATAGGTGTGTATCCTGGTAGCCAGAGAAAATTTATGAACCTACTACATCAAGACTTGTAGTACAATGCACACCAATCCCTTTTCCACTGCTGTAGGGTGATAGACCAAGATGACTGAAAAGGTGAAAGCAGCCATGGAGGACAAGGCAGTGGTGACAGCGACCAAGAAGCAGAAGGGTGGCAATGAAGTGGAAGTTGTAGTGGACATGGCAGCAACAACAGTGACAAAAAAAGGAACACTGGCATTAATGTCAGTACTGTAAAATCATCCACATGTCAACTGGGCACCTCTAAACCCTATTGATTTACAAACATAGCTCAACCTGCTTATATACGCTCAGCATACTTACCGCTCGGTTAATCACGTCGCACCTCAGTAGCTGCCATTACAGTTTACTGAGGTGAGACTTACTACTACACTCGTTATACCTAGTACTTACACATTCCTGTAGTTCTCTACTTCCTACAGGTGAATACAGTATAGTAGCTGCCATTACAGCTTACTGAGTTCTCTACTTCCTACAAACCCACCTTGACCTCCCAACGTGCTGAGGAAGACATGGTTATTGCTACTACCATTGATGGGGATAGCTGGGAGGGGATGCCAATAGCTGAAGTTGCTGAGGAGACTCCTGACGAGGAATTAAGTGAGTCAGTGGGCAATAATTGTGAGTGCAATCTCATCGCATATCATATAGTGCATGTTATGAAAGGTTGGATCTTACCAATCTATGCCTTTTTTGATGCCAAGCCACAGATTATTAAGATTGATGGGCACTAAGTGTATGATTTCAAATGTGCTAAGCAGCACTGCAAAATATCAGTCAGATGATACTGAAAGGAACTAACTTAACCTAATATTGCAAGAGCTGACTTAGAGGACTAAAGCCAGGATTCGAGCAAGAGAAAGGCAATTCCAAGCATAAAGTACCTTACAAGAGGTGCCTACTTATATACTATAGAACTGTGTGCATGGACCAAGGCTAAGAAAGGAAATAGGGTGAAGGGTAACTAAATAAGTATAAGGAAGAATAACCCAGGTATGAGGGTACAAGTACCAAACAATGCCCTGGGTAGCGGGAGATGTTAGTCCAATAGATCTCAGGTAAGGGTAATGACGTAATAAACTAAAGGAAGAAATGAATATCTTAGATCTAGGATTAACCCTGGTCAAAGAGTGAATCTAGATATGGATCGAGATCTAGGTAATAAATAACCTAAACCATGGGAATATCTGATAGATAACAGAAATATCTGGATTAGATAAGATCTACTATCTAACCGATAAGATAAGATAACAAAGTGAGAATATAAGAATGAATACAAAGTCTAAAGAATAAATACAAGTGTTAAGACAGAGTCGTTACAGATACTTGGATACCAAAGATGCACACTCTACTGGAAATATGTGCAAGCATGTGAAAACATGCTGGGGAACTGAGGCCTTGAATGCTGCTGATCAAGCGAAGGATGCCAATGAGGCCTGACAAAGTGTTGTGGGGAGTCTTCTATGCACTGGCTCTATATTAGTGACATTCCAGTGGAAAGGTAAAGGGAACATTACTTACTCAAATCAGCAACATACCCGCTCTGAGGCAAGATAGGTTCATAAGGTTGAAGTGGATCCCTGCTACATCTGAATGGTGGTCTTGCAGAGCCGAGATCGTTTGTTGGGTAGCTGAGAGCCTGTGACCATTCAATATTGTCAACAATCAAGGATTTATATCTTTGATGAAGACTGGGCAGCCTGAGTATTACTTACCATCCCCCTCCACTGTTTTATGCAATGTTCAGCTTGTATTTGCTCGCACACACAATCACATTGCTAAGATACTACAGGTTAGCCCATGTTTCACCCACCAAATGCAAACCTAATCTCTTACCAGGAATATGAGGGCAAACTCCACTTCACAACTGATGTGTGGACTTCACCTAACCACTGCACATTTGTCACATTTGCTGTGCACTTTGAGCAGAAGGGAGTCACTCTTAGCATGCTGTTAGAGATTGTCAAGGTCCCCAAGGTAGAAATCTTTTAACTTACACTTGGATGAATTGTGACAGCATGGAACTAGTCACATATAGGAATTGAGCTGGCAAAGGTCTTTGCCAAAATTCTAGAAGAATTTAAGTTAGTGGAGAAGGTACATATTGCTGAATATAATTGGCTGTGATTTACTGCTGTGCTCTAGATCCTGAGCATCACATGTAACAATGCATCAAATAATGATGTGATGATTCATGAGCTGGCTATCATTGTGCCAGCATTCGCAGGCATGGCAAGCCATACACACTGTTTCCTGCATGTTATCAATCTTGTAGCTAAAAGTCTCATTTGTCAGTTTGACATCAAAATAAAAAAACACAAGGATTGTGAGATGGCCACAGGTAATGCAGACTCATCTGATGAGGCTGACATACTTGGGGAGGAGCTGGATGATGAAGAGGAGTTGATGATTGCTGAGTATAATGTGGTTAATGAGGATGACAAGGTGGCATTGAGGGACAATGATGACAGTTGGGTTGATGAGATGGAGGAGATGACAGCCAATGAGTGCCATGACCTGCAAAAAGCCATTTGGCCAGTTAAAAGGATGCTCTTGAAAGTGAGTGTACTGTGCTCCTTCATGTATTCTTGCACTGACAACCTTGGTACAAGCTACACAAACTTGCATACAAAATCATTCATTCAACAACATTGGTTCTCCCTGCATGGCAAAGCATTTTGTGAGACTCAAACTGCATGGTAACCTTGATGCCCCATGATGTCTCCACCTGCTGGAATTTGACATTTGACATGCTGGAGTATGCTTGGAAGCATTGTGAAGCAGTAGACCTGGTCACACAGTGCCAGGACTTGGGCTTGTGTTAGTTTGAGCTGTGTGAGGAAGAATGGGAGTTGGTTGAACAGCTCTGCAGTGTGTTGAAGGTAAGCATGACTTAGCCTTGTGTTGTAATCAATCTAATCAGCAGCTCACATGACTTTTGCTTATCCAGATTCTGAAAGATGTAACCTTGTTCTTCTCCTGCCCAAACCCCAACCTTGCGACAGTGATCCCTGCAATGGATCACATCCATGAGTGGCTCAGAGGAGCTTCACACAACAGGAAGCTATCTGTAGCCATATGGTCTTTTATCTCCCTCGCTCAAAACACCCTCAACCGCTATTACTCATTGACAGATACCTCGGAAGTGTATAGGATTGTGATGAGTATATATTTCATTACAAATCTCACACTAATTCATTGCTGATATAACAAAATTCAACTAGTACTATACCTGCATCACAAATTAGCATACTTTAAAGCTATGCTATGGGAAGACGAATGGATTGCGACTGTGGAAGCTCTTGTACATGAGGAGTTCACCTGTACATATGAATTGGCAGAGGTGATTTCTGACAGTGTTGAGGAGACAAATGACAACATCATTAAAATGGTGAGTGATTAAGCTTTGCTGTGAGTGCTTCACTGAATGGCCAACCAATTTTCAGAGCTTGAATATATTTGATAGTCTTCCAGCTCTTGTGCCACCCAAGCTGGTGGATCTCTGATCAGAACTGGACTGTTATCTTAGCACCAACATTGAACATGTCATAGATGCGATCGCTTGGTGGCATGAACGCCAGGGTATATACCCCTGTCTGTCTTGCATGGCTATAGACTACCTTACAATCCCAGGTGAGTGGGATTCATTGTGTAGTTCGCATTGTCAACTAATCATCCTTTTTGCAGCAACTTCCATAGATATTGAATAGCTATTTAGCCATGGTCAGCTTTTACTCTCACACATTTGGTCATGGCTTTCTGCACAATCTACCAGAGCATTGCTCTGCCTTGGGATCTGGAGTGAGTTGAACCTTGTCAAGACCGAAGATGTCAACATTGTCAGTAAACTACCTGACCTTCAGGGTGATACAGAGCAGGAGTTGGAGAATGGATGGGATAGATTGGGTGCAAATGTATGACATGTATCCTAGTCAGCCATGTAATTACATGAGTTGCAAATTGCTGCAATACCCCCAGGTATACTCACCATGGATACAGGTATGGATGTGGGTGCCTGCTCATATACCCCGGGGTATACCCATACTATTCCCTAAGCACAGTCATAGCATGCTGGACCTCTCTGCTATGATGGTGCTGCATGAATATGCTCACAGTGCATGCTACCAATGTCACTTGGATCACTTGGGGCCATGAATGTTGCTATGGCAGAATTGAAAACTTTGATGTGACCAGTGAAAGGGGAAAGATGAGAGCACACTGGGTGGGAATCAGGGTGAAGCTGCTCCATAAGCAACTGAGCAATAAGTGAGGGGAGTGATGGGATGCTGAGTTCAATGGCAAGTGCAGGGCATGTTTTGGCACAGTTGTGAGCTTGCAAAATGATCATATCAGAAAATAAAACACAGAAGAAAGTAGTATACTACTCACCAACACAATGAGCCAGCATGACATCAGAATGGGCCAACCCAGGCCACTCATCTACAATGCCTGCATTCTTGTTCTCATCCTTATTCTCATCCGCCCCTTCTTCATTTGCTTCTTCTGCTGCTCTGGTATTCCTGGTAGTAGCTCTGGCTACAACTTTGGGAGCATGGGTGTAACGACTCTGTCTTGTATTCATATTTATTCTCGTAGTTTTGTATTCTTGCTTTGTTATCTTATCTAATCCAGATACTCCTGGCTACTCTTGGATATTACCATACTTTAGGTTATTTATCACATGGATCTACGATCACATCAAGATCTATAGATATTTAGATTCATATCTAGATTCACCCTTTGACCAGGGTTAATCCTAGATCTAAGATATTCATTTCTTCTTTTAGTTTATTGGTTATTTGTTACCTTTACCTGAGATTCCATCGGACTCGTTCCCATTGCTCAGTATCTGCTACCCAGGGTACAGGTTATATTCCTTATACTTATTAGTTAGTCCCTTTGCCCAGTTTCCTTTCTTGTACATGGTCTGTGCGCACTCTTCAGTAGTATATAAGTAGGGACATACCATGTATGATCCTTACACTTGGAATTCTTGAATCTATACTCTTTCCCTCTCTTGGTTTGTTCCTTGAGATATTTGAGTCCCTTTCAATGGGAAGCATCTGAAAATCCATCAGTAAAGAAAAATTGCCAAAAATAAAATAATTAGCACTCAGTAAAGGGTTCATGTATGGTTAGTGTGATGGAGTGACAGTATTCCTCAATAATCAAGTTCTGAGTCATTCCAGTTCTGACAGTTCTGGTCCTGGAACAGTTGTTCTGAATACAGATCTTGGAACCCTTCATTCCGAAGGTGTTCCAAGATTTTTTCCCATGCCTTCCAAGGTTCTGAGACTATCATCTCAGAACCACTTCTAGAAGTGGTTCCAGAACTTTCCTGCACCCTTCTGAGCTCAAAATGCTCAGAATGCTCAGAACAAGTTTAGACCTTTTAACCTTTTCTTAGTTAATAATATCTTCCCTTTTCAGTATACATTACACATCATTTTCAGACCTGTTTACACTACTGATAACATAATATGAGTATGCCTCCACCCACAGCATATACATACACTTTACTTACTCATATATACCTCAGTTGTTTCTCACCATCTTAGGCAGTGGCTGAGGTGAGTTTTCTTTTTCTTCTCTATTTTACCTGTAGCTAATGTACTGTAGCTGGGCTATTCCTGCCCTTTTATTCAGATTCTGTCATGGAGAAAGCATACCTCATGCTTCAAAGTTAGCCTGAGCAGCTGCCAGTTGTGTGAGGCACTGATTTGTCTGGAGAATTTGACCAAGTGCATTGTGTTTGCTTGAGCGCCACCATGGTTTCTTTACAGCCATGATATGTTTGGACTCAGTGATGGATGTGCAGAGTCCATTTGGGATACCAAAAAGGCACTACAGGCATCACTTCTTGGCATTAATAGACTCTTCAGAGGGGGGATTTCTTGTTGAGACATAATTGACCCCAGAGGTCCCTCTGCCACATGGGCCAATTCCGAATTAATCTATTATTAGGTTATTGTATATAGTGTCTGATCAGACCATTGCAGGTGTGATCTAGAAGCATAATTCCAGCCTTGTTGAAGTGTCCTCATTGCACACCATGTGGATTCCATGTGCTCTGCATCCTCTTTTACACCATCCGTAATCCACTCCATTTTCAACCTCTCCCACCATGCCCACAGGACCAGGCATGTGTTTGGCCCTACTGAGCACAAGCAAAGGTCTTGGCCAACATTTTACATCCCCTTACAAGGCTCAAAATGCCAAAAAGACACAAATATATGTAAACATACTGGGATGTGAGATGAAGTGCACAGCTCAATGATTTGCTTCAAAAATGCCCTGCAGGCCCTCCAGCTCAAAACACTCAAAGTCCCAGTCCTTCTGATGCTGTAAATTTACCACCAGAATCTCCTATGCACAACAATGCTTCCCTGGAGCTCCACTTTCCTGATGACATTGAGCTACTTCCTGATACAACACCACAGTCTGTTCTCATGGTGACAAGGGCATCATCAAACTGCTATGAGAATTGGCAGAAGATAGTCCTGATGTTAATCTCCCCTTTACTTGGATATCTCTCACAAATACTTGGGAAACCCACACCAACTCCTAGTAGCTTGCCTCTCTCATGTTGTAAAGAGGGTTGTGAAGTCAAGAAAACTCAGCTTATCGCTCTCTTTTATGACTGTGAGTTCATTTGCATGTGTATTTTCCCTGACTGACAAGCCACAGACTTTACTTCTGTGACTGTGCATTCGTGCTGCTGTTTTTCCCTTGCTTAGATTCTTGTATTGCATGGATTGTTCCCAGCTGCACCATCTCAGCCATGGATGGCTGTCTCAATTGAGTTACTTGCTTTCTATTGTGCTCTCTTTCAGTGATCATGTGATGCAGTCAATTCCCTGGCATTGGCACTGATTTCTCACTATCTTTGCAGGGGATTTCATATGACAAACAAAGAGATATGGTATCTGTGGCATGTGTCTTTGTTATGCTGACATTTGAACGGGCAAAGCAGTGCAAGAACCATTCTGTTGCAGTCTAGGTAATGCAATACAATGGTTCAACATCCTTCAAGTTGATTTAGACAGGTGCATTGAGTCAATTCTCTCGGTGTGCCACCAGTGAATCACAGCTGTCCATGTGCCTGATTACCAGAACATAATGCCATCACCACACCCCAATCATCCACCAGATGTTGATAGTCCCATTTTGGAACCTTCCTTGCCAATCCACATGTTAAACTCTTGTGATCAACTGCTCATGCAGTGCTGCCCCCATGTGCTTTGGAGGCAATTCTTTTGGGAAACCACTTCATGATGGTGCCAACATTCATGTTGCCATGGATGGCAATTTCCATCATTGGCACCATCGTTCCTCTAGAGACAGCCTCTTCTTTTATGAACCCATCTATTTCCTCCCCAAAGCCCAGGTAGATGTGGTTGGACGACACATTGAGAAGGTACACAAGCATCCTGCCAGGAACCAACAGGCACACATCCTGGATAAAGCAGTGGACCAATGCAAGTCTTCATATGAAGCGGCTGATGGGAAAAAACAGAAAACATCCATGGAAATATACAATGATACCAGAGTGATGGCATTAATATGCTGTCATGATATATCTCTCTTTTTCACCAACATTAATACCCCCAGAGAACAGCAAAAATACAGCATCATGCTTATTGAGCATTTATTTACATTTCTTCCCACAGATGCCAATGTAGTTGTCATGTACAACATCAGCTGTGTGATTGAACATTCCATTACTCAGGTATGTATTCTGCTTCAGTATCATGATGCCACCAATACAAACCGATTGCAGTATGAGATTCCCACTGATGACATTACATCCCATGTGCAGTTTGTGACCATGGCGATGCATGCATATGGGCACAAGTGGGCATGCCAGCTCATTTACAACCTGTGGCTTATTAAAGGGCTCAGTCTGTCGGATGATAAGGGTACAGAGAGGCTGTGGTCTCATTTCATCAAACTGATTGGTATTGAGTGATTATCTTTGGTAAGTGGTCAAGCAACACATAGAAATCTCACTAACATATAGCAGCAACAGCACCACCTCTGGCTTATTGATCAACAAGTGACCATGGTTGGTGTCAAGATGCTCAGAGATCTGGGCACCTGGGTCAGGTAATGCCTCAAGAAAGGTATCCAAGAACAAGGCGACACTGCTCAGAAAGTACTTGACAGCTGTGGAGTCCCACCCGTGGACCTTTGGTCTCAATGGACACAACAGCATGCTGCACAATTGTCCATTCACACACATAAGTTCTTTTATCATTTAACTTCTGTTGTTCACACATTCCAAATGTACCTGCAAGACTTAAGAGAGAATTGGATAGTGTCCTTGTGTTACAAGCAGATCTGGACTCATCAGTGCATGCTCTCCAACATGCTTACACTGCCATTGAAAAAGACCAGGGGGCTACTCATACCCTTGATGCACTTGACAGCATGGAGTGCACACACAGTTGGCTGCTCAACAAAATTGAAGCACTTTATTTCTCACTCAATGTATAGGACAAATTCCCAGAGCTAGAGGGGGTTGGCCTGGACTTCATGTGCATCCTGCTTTTGGTGCGTGATCTCAAGATCAATATTCACAAGAGGGCAATCAGAAGTTTCTTTGAATGGGATAAGCTTAATCGTGCCATTGGAGGCAAGGACAAAGCACTTGGTGAGTGCATTGTCATCTGCTATATGTAATTATTTTGATGAATCCCCTGGCATGAAACTACATCAGCAAATGAGAAAAGTAATCACCAAATGACAACCTGCTCTAATATCCACTATCCACAAGTTCCATAAATACTGTGAGCAACTAGAGGTACTGTACAAACCAGAGTATGTGATTCCATTGCCCTCTCCCCTCCCGACAAAACTGGCTGACTTGCACAGTGACCAGACTCTCTTGTAAGATGTTTTGATCATGCACTCCAGTGGTGACATTCCTTGATGGCTGGAAGACTCTGATGTTCATGAAGGCATTTGAGCCCTTCTTAAATGGGATCATTGTTGAGAGGAACAATGGCATTTAGGAGTAGAAGCAGACAATATGTGCCATTGGTTCAGTATTGAGTTGTCCACGATTGAGCTTGCATTGTGGCAGTCTGAATGTAAGTTTACACTTGGTAAGCTTCTTGTTTTCCAACGCTGAATTATTTTTAGATACTGAGTTTCAGCTCCTTCTACAGCATTGACATGAAGAGGTGCTTGAATTGCAAGAACTCTGGCCAACTACCTTTGCCTCCAGTATCCATTATGCCAGTCATGTTCAACAAGCTATCAAACTCACCGACATGCTTATGGGCATATCATTGTCACTGCCTACAGAGCTGCACTGGATGCAGCCAGTCACATGTAATATCCACCCTGCTGATGATACTGAGGACAACTTTGAAATAATTGAGGACCCAGTGTTCATTTCTGAGCTTGATACAGGCCCTGATGAAGTCCTACTGGGTGATGTGCTTGACTGCAGCAGTGATAACGATCATGACGATGATCCTGCTGACACTTTACCAGTCATGCATCTTTTGTGACAAGTGCCCAAGGTATATATTTCATTAATAATGAATTTACGTTTATGGCTTATCTCCTTGTGTCCAGAATCTCAACATCGATAAGCTTGATGTTTCCAGTTGCATGTCCATCATTTCTGACAGTATTGCCAAGCATGTCTGTCCTGCCACTGAAGGTTTTGGTCCATTGAACTTCGAAACCAAAGACATTAAAATTTTAGGATTGAAGGCCTATCTGAATGACATGTGCATCAATGGATATACCACACTTCTATATTTGCATTTTCACTCCCCCCAAACTGCTCACATTGTGATATTATCAATGCATGACCTTTCTCATGGCCAATACAATGCAGTGGATGATGTCCTTTGATGCAACACATCCAGAATGAAATATTGGGAGAAACCCATTTGGATCCTCCCTATTCACTGTCCATCATCTTGGGATCATTTGGTTATCTGTACCATTCTTCTCAAACCATGCTGCCTTCTAGTATTTGACAGCCTTGCTGAAAAGTGCCCATGGAAGCATGAAGTTCAGGTATCATGGTATTCCCTTCAATAAAATTAGTTATCTAACCATAGAATGACCTAGAACATTATCAAACTGGTGATATACCTCATGACAATTGCAACAAAGAAATATGGTGCACTGCATATGGAGACAGGCGACTGGACAGCCATGCCAGTCTCAGTGAGTTTTCATCACCATCCACTCACAGTGATATTTATCTCCATTCAGCTTGTCCCTGTTCAGATCAACACTGTGAACTGCAGTTTATGGGTCCTGGCACAGATCATGGCTGTTATACGAGGCAGTGATTTCACAGGACTAAAGAAGAAGGATATGGTGGCATTTAGGCAATATCTTCACACTCTGGTACTTTGGGTTCCATTAGCTATAGTATAAGAATGTATGTATGTCATGATCTCAGAGCAATTACATCATGGTGGTTCTATGACACATCTGGCACTCATCAGAATGACTTTGAATATGCCAACCAGAGTGTGTCTATAATTACATTGATTACCAATCTTAGCATGCTAATATCCTCCCGGAGTGTGAATTAAGGGAGATGGTACCAGCAGACATGATGTTTGATCATGGAAATTACCATGATAGTGAGAAAGGAGTTGGGTAGGTCATAAGAAGCCATCATGATTATCTGCAACACAAGTGGGCAAGTGAATCTAATAAAATGCCAGTGGACAGCATCACCATTGGACTTGCTGCACTGCTCTTCATCTCCATGACTGATTATCTGTGGCTCATTGTTGGTGATATCAAACCCAGCTTGTACAAAACCTGGTATGTACTGGTATTGGCTGATTGACATCATATCATTTTCATCAACTCATGAGTCCCCAGTTCCGTGATGCAATGTGAGTGAGCTTCCAAGCCCTTACCCATAGCCATTCAGTGTATTTCCAAAGAGAAGGGCAAAGCCCTTTACTGTGTGTTGCATGAAGCATTGTCCTTGCTCCTGGCTGAACCAAGCCTGTCTGAAATCATAGATGCACTTGTGCGTTCACAAGCAGTGCAAGACTTCTTCCCTGACGACACACACAATTTCTATCTGGTTACTGTCAGCACTCCTCCAGGTATTCATCACATGAGGTATGCTCACTCTCATGCTGCAGCAAGCACTCATATTGCTAACAATTGGATATTGTAGAGCAAGTGTGATTAGATCTGAGGCCTTGTTTGTGAACCCTTGCTGGAAGCACATGCAATCATTCTGGGAGGCTTTGGCATTTGTCATTGTGAAAGGACTCGAATGTTGCATGTCACCATTAGCTACAGTGACCTTAAAAACCCTTTCCATGTTGGCCACCAATGCAGTGTATGAAGTGTACTGCCAGACTGCGTGGGAATTTCGCTTAGCTTTGGTGGAGTTATAAATAGTACATACTCTTGGCTACAATATTGCTCCCTATGTCATGTGATTTGGTTCACAGGCTATAGAGATATAGTCAATTCAAAACAGTAATACCATGGAAAGGATTTTTGAGCTTTTGAATGAAAAAGGGTATTTGAACATTATCAGTACTTGGTATAGCCTCCTTTTGCTTTAAGCACTGCCTGAACCTGTCTAGGCATACTTTCAATCAACTTCTGACACTCCTCAACTGGTATCCTATCCCATTCCACTTGAACCCTTTCCCACAATTCATGAATTCCACTAGAGGAATTTTCATGCTCTGCAAGCCTTCTCTTGAGACAACCCCAGAGATGTTCAATAGAGTTTAGGTCAGGGGATTGTGCAGGCCACA